>CM076569.1:249579225-249642889 GCA_034641835.2 Pinus albicaulis
ACGTTGTGTTGTAGCCGCTACAACACCACCCAAAATTTTGGGTATATTTAAAATTTTGGGTTCCCCCTCTGCTCGCTTAGGCGTTAAAGTCTTCCACCCGACCTGCAATCATCTGCATCCCGTCGACCTATCCCCAACCCCTCATGAGTTGCCTCGCCATCATGATCCGATGTCATCGTTGCAATCACACCATATGTGGGAAGGATCATCCAGCGTGCGCCCGAACACTCTTGTCGCAGTCACGCCAAGTGTAGCGAGGCTGCCATGCATACGTTTAAATGGAAACCTTTTGTGTATTGACAAGTAAAAGCCCTCCTGCTGTAGGTCATTAAGCATGTTTCTTGAACACTTCTCTTAAGCTTGTTAATTTCATGTGTTTTATCTGTGGTCATCGTATTGAAGAGTAATTATGATGTTGTAATATTCCACACCGGGGTCTAAAGTCATCGTTTTTGTTTGTGCAATTAATTAATGTTGCCCCATTATTATTATTATTCAAATCATGAAGACATGTAACCTGGGTCATTTTATTGCAGGAAGAACCTCTCTGTTTGCACATAAGAGCCAAGGTTTTCCCCAGAAAACAAGGAGACCATTTTCAAAACAAGTAGATGCTGGAAAAACTCCAAAGAACTCACTGATCTTCCCAAGGTCGCAGGTCGCAAATCTGCTGAGGTCGCAGCTCGCAAATCTGCTTAGGTCACAGGTCACCAATCTGCTGAGGTCGCAGGTCGCAGGTCAAAAATTTGCCTAAGTCGCAGGTCGCAAGTTTACCAAGGTCGCAGGTTGCAAATTCAACGAGGTCGCGAGGTCGCAAATTCAACGAGGTCGCGAGGTTGCAAATTCAACGAGGTCGCGAGGTTGTAAATACAAGGAGGTCGCAAGGTCGCACATCTGTCAAGGTCGCGAGGTCGCACGACTGCCCAAGGTCGCAGGTCGCAACATCTGCCGAGGTCGCAGGTCGCAACATCTGCTGAGGTCGCAGGTCGCAAATCCAAAGAGGTCGCAAGGTCGCAGGTCGCGAGGTCGCACAACTACCCAAGGTCGCAGGTCGCAACATTTCCCAAGGTCGCAGGTCGCAAATTCAAGGAGGTCGCAAGGTCGCACATCTCCAAGGTCGCGAGGTCGCACAACTGCCCAAGGTCGCAGGTCGCAACATCTGCTGAGGTCGCAGGTCGCAAATCCAATGAGGTCGCAGGTCGCAAATCTGCCTAGGTCGCGAGGTCGCAAATCCAAGGAGGTCGCAAGGTCGCACAACTGCCCAAGGTCACAGGTCGCAACATCTGCCGAGGTCGTAGGTCGCAAATCCAATAAGGTCACAGGTCGCAAATCTGCCCCGGGACGACAAGTCACGGCGAGGTCGCGAAGTCGCACCCTTTGGTAAATGCTCGACGGCGCACCCAACACCCAGCCGACTAGGTCGCAAAGTCGCAACAACGGCCGGTGTCGTGTGTCAAAAATACCGGGTCGCAAGGAAGTCCAACCGTCGGGAAGCGGAAAAGTCAGGAACCCCAGAGGGAAGAACCTCTCTGTTTGCACATAAGAGCCAAGGTTTTCCCCAGCAAACAAGGAGACCATTTTCAAAAACAAGTAGATGCTGGCGAAACTCCAAGGAACTCACTGATCTGCCTAAGGTCGCAGGTCGCAAATCTGCTGAGGTCGCAGGTCGCAAATCCAAAGAGGTCGCAAGGTCGCAGGTCGCGAGGTCGCACAACTACCCAAGGTCGCAGGTCGCAACATTTCCCAAGGTCGCAGGTCGCAAATTCAAGGAGGTCGCAAGGTCGCACATCTCCAAGGTCGCGAGGTCGCACAACTGCCCAAGGTCGCAGGTCGCAACATCTGCTGAGGTCGCAGGTCGCAAATCCAATGAGGTCGCAGGTCGCAAATCTGCCTAGGTCGCGAGGTCGCAAATCCAAGGAGGTCGCAAGGTCGCACAACTGCCCAAGGTCACAGGTCGCAACATCTGCCGAGGTCGTAGGTCGCAAATCCAATAAGGTCACAGGTCGCAAATCTGCCTAGGTCGCGAGGTCGCAAATCCAAGGAGGTCGCAAGGTCGCAGGTCGCGAGGTCGCACAACTGCCCAAGGTCGCGAGGTCGCAAATCCAAGGAGGTCGCAAGGTCGCAGGTCGCGAGGTCGCACAACTGCCCAAGGTCGCAGGTCGCAAATTCAAGGAGGTCGCAAGGTCGCACATCCCCAAGGTCGCGAGGTCGCACAACTGCCCAAGGTCACATGTCGCAACATCTGCCGAGGTCGCAAGTCGCAAATCCAATGAGGTCGCAGGTCGCATATTCACTGAGGTCGCAGGTCGCACATTGCCTTGGGTCGCAAGAAAGCCCAACCGTCGGGAAGCTGAAAAGTCAGGAACCCCAGAGGGCAAGCTTTGCCCTATAAATACTTCCTCCGGGAACTTGTAATGGGCTTTTTCTTTTGGAAACTGAAGAACTACATGGCATTGTATTGAAGGATTATACTCTTACGCATATGAATATAGAGATACTTGTTAAAACACCCTATGGTTATGATGTGTTTTGCTGTGCAAACATTGTGTGTATTCCTTGTACAGTTTCAGAACATCCTATGATTAATGAAGCTGCACTCTTTATGTCATCATTTATGCGTCATGGCTATCTGTGTTGTATCAATGATGTTCACTTTATCATCTGTTCTATTAATGAATGTTAATGAACTATTTTGTTAGCATTTCGTTTTATCTTTCAGGAAGTAAAGAGGTATCTTATCATAAAGAACTATTTCTTTTGTGATCAGACTACCTTACAAGCATTACCCCACAAAAGATGTGTTGCTAATGACATCTCTTGAGGTGTACGTGCTTTATCTATAATCTTGCTACGCATAGTGTTGATTCGTGTTTAACATATCAATCTTGTATTCTGTATTATGTGAATAAGTGTATGTCCGCAGGTTCAAGCTGGTTCTTTTGAGACCGAAAGGAAGTGATCTTAAGTGGTAGCCAGACCCACACTCGACGTGATCCCTACTCCAAACGGCTCGTCTAATTGGGACTTTTCACTTCGGGAGACCCCCATCGTTGGCCGGACAAATTTTCCCCGTCAACAAACGTTGCTCTTGTCGCTCTTAGCTTGGGGAGATGCTCACATTTAATTGTATGATGAAAGTGTGAACAAATCCTATAATAAGTACACATGATCTTCTCTTGGTTAGAGAGAATTTTTTGTGGGAGAGAAGAAACTATGCGAAAACTGTTTGCAAGGGGCTTCAGTTCTTTTCATTGATTGAGCCGGTGGTCAATCAGGTCGGATAGTCTACATGTTATTCTAGGTTGGGGCTGGGTCATGCTTGGTTGGTGTACCATCCTATTTTTCCCATCACGTCGATGTGGGTGTGGGGTTGCTGGTCTGGGGGTGATATACTTTCTATACCACTTGAGGAGATCGTCCTCTTTCTTTTATAATCTGTGAATCATATCGATTAGAGGACGAACTTGCAGGATATAAGTAAAACACTATCCACAGTGATTGCCTTGATATACTGGATAAAATAGCCTAGATATGGGGTGCCCATCGTGCGTAGTTGGTGGCGTGATGGGGTACCAGCATCGTAATGCTGACAAATCATGGGAAGTGGTGACCACATGATTGGGTGTTTTAAATAACGCACGTGTTGGTCTTCTCTATAGAGAGTGATTGGGGGTAACTAAGGGTCCCCTAATTGGTCGCTTTTTAGCATACATAAAGAGGATGGATCTACTCATCACATCTTCTTGGGTTGTCGAGCTATTCATGGATTTTGATTCTGTGCCATCTTCTTGGGAGAGGCGGACTATGGTTGATTGCATACAATCTAGTGCTACGTGAAATCTAGGGATGTAGTGACAATGGCACACCGGATGATTGTCAACACATTTCTGACACAAATACTGAATTTCCATGTTATTGCGATATACTATATGAACCGAATACCATCGCTGGAACATTTCCAAATCTGGGCAATCAATGATGAAATAATCGAGCTCATCGTACAGTACACAACGCTCGATGGGAGGAGGGGGCATGGATGGGAGTATTTCTGGTGACTGTTGTTCCTCCTGCAGGTATAGGATTATGCGAGGTTCATCTGCAGATGACTGGGTGGAGGGATCCTCTTGGCAGGTTCGCTCGATGGCGTGTAAGGCGTCCCTATATCTCAGGATTTCTAGGAAATTATGGGTATAGTGCCCATAATTGTTGCAGATAGTGCATGCATGATTAGTACACAATGTTTTCTCTTTACTTTTGGTGGCAGGTTCCTTTTTATGGGAACGTGGTGTCGCAATGTCTGCCTCAGAAATAAGGAGCGGTTTTAATTCATCTAGATCTGGGAAGATGTGGGTGGGGTGACCTACTACGTCACATATGGCGCAACCTAGTGATTACCGTTGCATGGCGGGAGTCTCCACCCTCTTTCCTCTCTCGGTTTTATTAGCTGTAATCATTGGTTTTGTAATGGGAATTTCCTTTGCAGGGAAGTTTTCGAAAATTTCCTAAATCGGTGGGGCATCCTCGGGACTGAGGGGCTTTAACCCTGTGGCAGTGATGTGTGTGGCTCCCGTCCTAGTAGGGGGAATGAGGTACCAAACTAGTATTGCAAAAGATATGTTTGGTAACATCATTGTTGTCAAGACCTACTGCGATACGAAACCAACTTGGGGGTAGAGGAAAGGGGTCTGGGAAGCCGCGTAGGCTAGAGAGGGTGTCATGGTCGAGGACTCGTTGTCATTACTACTCGTGTCTGTGTCTTGACTAGCTTTAGCGCTTGATGTTGACATCATGCACATTGGAGCCCCTGTGACATCAAGTGATGACTCAGGAATAACAGTGGGATCTCCTAGGAATGATCCTAGGATGGACGACGATTTGAACTAGTTGGGGTCATATTCTTGGTACCGTGAAAGCATTCTATAGATGTGTCTACATAGGGTAGAATGACATTGGTATTTAATATGGGTCGCTTTTCGCTATGCGTCAATTGGTCGACAGTGATGATGCAATCCTCATGGGGGAACATCATAGTTCAGAAGATGGAGGAGGTGATGGCTGACATGGCATACATATAACCCCAACCAAGGAGTATATAATAACCCAACTAGGCATCCAAGACTTCAATTTCTATAAGGATCATCTTTCCGGCTAAGCAAACTGGGATGTTTTGGTAGAGGCCGACGGGGGCCAAAGGGTGATCATCGTATGCTCTAATCATGATTTTTGATGGCTTTAGCTCGGCCGAGACTAACTTCTGCCAAACATTCTTTGACATGATGCATGTGGATGCACCTTCATCTATGATACATTAGTGAATGGTAATGTTTTGGACCGACACTGGTATCTAGAAGGCGACCATTAAAGGAAGCCCAGGGGTGGCTTTATCTAAATCAAAATCCATTAGGCGTGTATCGGCAGGGTCGATAGTGCCTAATGCAAAAAGCAAGGCTTTCCGCTACTTTAGGCATGACTGTAATACCTCCAAAGCTAACATAGCGGTGGGAGATTGAGCTAGATCATCCACAATTCTATAGTTATGGGATGCTTTGGAAGAGTTTCCAGCTCGCCTAGTTGGTCCCTTAGCCATCTTTGGCAAACGTTCAATAGGCATCTTTGATATGGTCAAAGGTGTTGTTGAAGCACTGGTACTAGCCCCTGACATGTTGAAGTCTGGTGGGGTGTCATAATTTCGATTCTGTTCTTGAAAAAAACATTTCCTTGCCAGTCATGTAGATTTCGTGGCTATTCTTTCTAGAGTCGTCGGGAGTTTTTTGTTGCGTGCTAACTGTCCCTTGATGGGGAAAAGGTTCTTGCATGACTATTGTCTCCTGTGAGGATCCTCCCTGTCCATGGTTACTCTGAAGCTTATTTAGCTTAGGGAGGTCGATATAATGGTGAGTGTAATGGTTGTACTCACCACAAATCAAACAAGAGTGGTTTGTTCGAAGAGGTGGCCTTTTGTTCCGCCTTTGGGAGTTGCTTGGCTCCTGGTTTTGATTTCGGTTGGAGTTGCCTCTAGCCTGAGATCGTGGAGGGAATTATTGATTGTTTCCTCCCTGTCCAGGATTTCCTTTAGGCTTTTTTTTTTCCTTTTTTCTTAACCGTGTTAGGATGATATTTTGTATTTTCTTGCTTATATGGTTAGCGCGGTTGGTTTTGGGAAGGTTGCACAAACTTCACCTGTTCATTATTCTGCATGGGTGGGTCTTGTGCTAGGGGCTGAGCATAATGCGGTCCCTGGTTTGTAAATGGTTGTTGGGGGGGTCTCTTCCTTCAGCATTTATATCTGCGTACTAGGTCCCCTAGGTCAGAGGATATGGTCCTACATGTTGATGGTGACACGACGACGCCCTACTGGTCAAATTTTGCGGAGGCATGTGACGACTTTGGTAGCCGGGTTGTGGTACGTTCTGGGTAGAATCATACGTGTAACCAGGGTATTGAAAGTTTTTGCTTGGGTGACTTTGGGTCAGTGACCAAATTAAACCATCTACATAGTTCGACGCACCTGCAAAATTATTTGTAAGTTTGCAGGCGCAGGGTGTTCGGCAGGATATTATAAATACACCTTGACTAGGTATCTATCAGCTCGAGTTGTTGGGCCTTATTGATGGCATCCTCTTCGGATACGAGTTTTTGTTGTGTCACATCTTTCAAAATATTTGCAATGATAGTTTTCAAGATTAGGTCTAACAGTACTCGATCGTCGATTTTTTATTTTCACAAACTACGATGTTTCCGCCATTCGTGGAGATGGTCTGAGATATGGAAGACAGGGGTTTGCCTAAAGTGGGTCAGTAACTCCATTCTACAATCGTGTTGGATGGGTAATTGAAAATATGTCAGGAACAGAGTGGAAAGGGCACGGGCACGTCGCATATAGCCGGCGGTGGCATTGGAAAAAGCGACGTTACATGCGAAACGTCACAGCGTAGCCGGAGTCATAGAACCGATGCACGAGTTGAGCGGCCGACGCTACATGAGTGGGCGGACAGCTGAACGATGGGGGTCGTCTCGGGTCGACCGAGTGACCCACGACATGCACATGATACGCGTATTAATACGGCGTGCGGATGATGGAGAAGTCATCCAACCAACGATCAAGCAAGCATCTGAGTGCGAGCGCATTGGAGCACCACGAGCTAAGCCAACAGCTCGTTGGTGAAGGAAACACGGTGGCGGTGAACGCAGGGCGAGTGCGGGTCGAGCTAGGTTGTTGACGTGCAGGGCGTGCGGAATTCCTCCGCAGGGCATCCGCACCGCAGGGCATCCGCACCGCAGGACGGGTCGAGTCGGGCAGCGCGCGGGTCAAGTCGTGTGACATAAGTGCGGGGCGTGCAGAACTTCTCCGCAGGGCGTCCGCAGTGCAAGGTCGGGTCAGGCAGGGCGTCCGCACGATCTGAGCTTCAGTTCAGAGGTCGTTCTGAAGGCATCGTGAGTCGGAATTGAGTGCCGAAAGTTGAAGCAGGTGCATTTTGATGGGACGGAGCTAACCACATAGCTGGGGGAGCCGATTGGACAGACGGAGAGCTCGCGGGGAGGTCTGAAATCATTTGCAGTGCCGACCCAAGTGACATGGCAGCACTTGGGCACTTTTATGCAGGATATTCCCGAGGTGAATTCTAGTGTTGTAAACGATTGTTGTGGGCAAGTTAATGATTGTCAAGCATTATAAACTTGGACAAAAAGTGACTTGCCTTGCCAAAGAGCAAAGGGGGTCTTTTGCTGGATTGGAACTTATACTCTATTTCGTATTTATGAAACATATTATCGGGAAGACCCATTATTAACTGGGAGTTGCCCCTCCCTTGTATGTATGGGCGTACACTATGGATGTGATGATGATGTTCATGTTTTCCGCACATTGAAAGAACATTTGATTAACTAATTTAACAAGTGTTGCTAAAGGAAAAAGAAAGGGTGATTTTCATGAGCTTTCAAGAGTGAAATGAAGCAAAAGAAAGGTAGATCGAGGAAAAATGAATCCCATTTACTTGCTTTTGATGAGATGGAACCTATGGTTGATGAAGATACCCCTAGACAAGGAATATTTTTCTCCCTTGATAAAAACATAGCACCTTGGAGAAAAGCGCAACATAGCTGAGACACTTGGCTCTTTTGGGCAATAAATTGATTTTTAGAGGATGTAAATGCTTCTTGCTGATGGAGTGATGTCTCATGAGGGTGTAATGAATAAATTATTTGCTCTTTTGGTCTTCTTATAGGTTTGAGGTTCGATTTTATCTTAGGTGGTGATGTGGCCCCACCTTGTCTTTTCACAAAATGACTTGGATTGCTAGTGAACTGCAACTTCAAACCTTATTATACATAATTACACCTTAATAAAGATCAAAATTAATTTTAGAGATCATTATAGAACACTTTTCCCTATTAATACTCCCTCTGATGGTGACCTAGATTATGACATGACCTATTTACATGACATGTGATAATATGACCTAATGATGGAATGATAGCCAGAATGATGACCAAGATACTCTTCCAAGGAATAATGACCTGGCTGTGATAATATTTATTAACCATGAGAATGGAGGGAGTAGTAATGACCTATATATGCTAAGTAATGATCAAATTTTTATTTGAAAACTCCTTGAAACTATAAAAAATTTCCCTAGGACACTATTAACCATATTAAAGAGCATAATTTGATCACTGGTGACTGACAGGACTAACAGACACTAACAGAATTGTTGCTTGAGGAATCACTTGCGTGATAGAAGTATTATATGATAGACAATTTCACCCAGATCCTTCAATGACTACCAACAATGGCTAAGGTACCTTCAACAAGAAATAATTTTGGAGGAGTGGCACCCTTTAAGGTACAAGTTAACTTTGATATCCCTTTATTCGAAGGAAAAATAGATGCATATGATTTAGATAAAATGGTTAAATCTGTTATAGAGTTATTATTCTATCAAAAAAATTTATGACAATCAAAATATCACTTTCACACTCCTAAAAGCCCTTCCCCATCCCAAATAATTGTGGGAAGGTTATTGGGAGAGACACAACAAATATGAATCTACAATATTCATTGCAAGACTCACTTGGGCCACTTTTTTTAATTCCCTCTAAGAGTAATTCTACCTTGTAGGGAATTATGATCAGCAACACACAAGATCGACAACTATGCAATAGGAGAGAGAGCATATCTCGCTAAAGTACCTCAATATGTTCCATACCTTGCACTCAAATTTAGGGATCGCAATCTATGAGCAACATGTGGCTTTGAAGTATCGTAGTGGCCTACATAGGCACATCTAAACAAAGATGGAATTCTTGGACATATCCTCACTCAGAGTTTCTTATCAATATGTTGTCAAAATTGAGTAGAAACTAAAGCTACGAAGTAAGGGGAAGTTCATTTTTCCAAAATTGTTGCAATAAAAACCTGGAAAATGTGGCCTTAACTCGTAGAAATAGGGATATCAGAGACCCATAGGTGGCTAAGACTCACTTGGGCCATTAAAATGGCATTCCATATATGTGTTGATTTCCCACTTCTAAGCCTCATTTCATGTGTTAAGTCCTCCATTAGCCTCTTTAGCCCTTTTTATTTCCTCCAAGCTACAAATCACACTTTTTAAATCAGAATTAAGTCATGGATAGCTTAGTTGCATGAGTAGAAGCATGGTAGACAAACCAGAGGATAAGAAGAGTGAATTTAGCCATTTGGCCAAGTTAATTGTGGTTTAGAATTAGTTTCCTTTCTGCCATTTATTTTATGCAAATTAAATTAGTTTCATTCTTGTCATTTATTTTCAGCAATTTAATTTAGTTTCCTTTCTGTAACTTAGTTTAGTTTCATTGAAGTGTGACAGGATTCATGGAGAACCCTTAGAAATAGAACCCTTTCGTAAAGCAGAAGAGGATGACATGAACAGAATGCATCTGATGTGTATATGGCACTGTCACCTCCAAGTTTGTACGAATCTCGGGTTGATAAAGTAAAGTAGGGAAGCCCTTGGAGTTACAGCACACTTGGTGCAATACCAGGGCTCACTAGGACTTCCAGAGCGTTTATCCAACCAAGGATCCAGGAACTAGTAACTCAAACCATAGTCATTTGGAACATAAGCACCAATCAAAAAATAAACAGGAAAACCCATAACACCATGGCTATCCAGAAAATGGCAAGGCTAGGCAAAACAACTGTCAATCCAGGGGGGGAGGCTCTACCGACCAACGAGAATGCTTTTCATGTGCAAGGTGAGGTGATGATAAACATGGTCATATGTTTGGAACCTAGGGATTATTTCTGATGGATAAATGATGTCAGGATATGTAGAGTTTTTATGGGACTCTATCATGCTGGGGGTAGAATGATACCTACTCTGGAACTTTTAGTGGATGGAGCTGTGGATGGTTTGCATACTACCTGCAAAAAATGAATTCTCGAAGTGAAAACATCTTCTTTATCCAAAAATTATTGAAATACATGTGCTTTTAAAAATAAGATGAGACAGGGCATACTTTTCGGCGCTGAAAATTTATTTTTTCGGGGGTGCGAATGCGTGGCACCACCTTTGGGCGTTATGGGGTGTTGATCATAGTGTTGCTTTCGGTCTGGTGATTGGGCCTTGTGAGATCTCGTTATGGTCCTCCAAATTTTCTGAAAAGGGCGATATATAAGTGAATATGGCTCAATTCAATTCATTCGTGTCTATTGAGTATTGAGAGGTCAGAGGATTTTGTGGACCAGTTCTTGCCATTTTGGTCAGCCTGAGCACCTGAGATTAGTAATTGTATGGCCAGGTAAACTACATGACATCCTGCATTTTAATTTTTTCAATCTGGGGGTGTCGGGGTCCGTACAATACTGGTTTGTACGGATTCTGATCCAGTTTTACCCTTGATTGTGTGAGCGATCAGGGTATTGGCGCGCCTTTTGTGCACAAAACAAAGGTTTTTTGCATCTTATGCATTCTTTTCCCAGCATTGTGCACAGATTCTATGCACCTGTGAGAAGTACAGGCGTGCCTTCCTCGCGCTTGTCTAAGGGACAGGCGCGTGGAGAGTCGAGGCAAATTTTTGAAAATTTTGCCTTTTTTTTATGTTTCTTATGCTGCTAATGTGCTCCTGTTTTGATGAAAGGATGTTGTGGAGGGAGTAGGATTGGCCCAAGTTCTGTACTTCTTTAGCTGCCAATGGTCAAGCGCGTAAAAAATTGGCATGATGGGGTCTCCTGAAATTTGTGGAGAATGACCTTCTTCGGTCACAATATTGACTTCCGCACTACCTGATTCAGTGTTGGAACAAGTGGTGCAAGGTGTTTGTGCTATGTAGGTGTGACCTCACTATCTGTCCTGAGATAGATATCTACTTTGTGATCGGGTTGCTGCCTCAGGGTGAGGCGCTTCGGTATCCACTTCCCTCTGGGAGGGTGGATATCGAGCGGTTCTGGGAGCATCATTGCGGCAGGGCGCCCCTTACAGAGGGGTGTATACTATTGCTACAGTGACGGAATTAGCGGAGCGGTGTGCTCTAGTGACCATTGTGCAACTGGTGGGGTCATCTGCACCTCATCAAGCATTAGGTCCGTAGATTGGTGTCCTGCACCGGTTGAGGGCCGGGAATTTTTTTACTTTGCCCGTTTATGCTATGACGGGTTCCTGGCACAGCTTTACAAGATCCAGGATGGATCAAAGTTGTTTTCCTATGCCAGCATTTTATGCAGCATTATGTACGAGCGGGTGATGCAGTTGAGACCGGTGGTGGCGGTGCATGCTGGAGGGGAGCGGGAGCCTTGCATGAGGAGGTGGGCTCCTATGATGCCTCGAGGAGGTGGGCTCCTATGATGCCTCGAGGAGGTTCGACTCCACCACGTAGGCTCGAGCGTTACTGGAACTCCACCACGTAGGCTTGGTTCGAGGCCAAACCATATATGTTCATGCCATTCCCTTATGTAGGGATGGACTTCTGGGGATATCCATACATGGGTCTCCCTGCTGGCTACGCTTGCGGGCCAGCAGGTGTGTCTTTTATGTTTTCTACATTTATTTGAGTATTTATGGTTATATGTGTATTATGATGACATTGACATAGTTTTGGTTACTCTTGCATATGTTGGTGAGGTTGGTCGCCCTGTGGCTCGGTTGGTTGGGCATGACCCTATTCGAAGACCTCAGGGAGCTCGTGGGGGGATGGGAGGAGTTCCTGCACAGCCTCAGGGTGGGGTACTCGGTGTTCAGGCTGCCCCTTCAGGGGAGGGCAGTAGCTCGGCTACTGCAGAGACTGCTTCTGAGCGAGCTTGTTCTGATGCGGCAGAGGCTCATGTTGTTGAGCTAACCGAGCAGGTGTCAGCTCTGGAGGATTCCTGGGATCAAGTGGACCACTTGACCCAGGGGATGTCGACTCGGGTATTTTTAGATGACCTCGACAATGTATGGTCAGAGAACTTGATGGCTCGGGAGAGGGTCTATCAGCCAGTTTTACGTCGGGTGGCGGTCTAGGTATTGACGACGGCTCCAATAGTGGTACAAGGAGCGGCAGTGGGTCCAAGTGCCCTCTTGGAGGAGCACTGCCCTAGATTCATTTTGTAAATGGGGAAAGCACCCATTATGAGGATGTGTCCCTTATTTTTGATGACTTATATGTGTAACTTTTTTGGCTGAACAATGAGTCAGAGACACTATTTTTTGTACTCAGACACATATTTTGATATATATATATATATATATATATGAGAAATATTTTTTGCGGCTCTACATGATATGCCCGCTGTTTCTACTTATGGATTATGTTATGCTGATGGATATCTATGTTTTCTATGTTTTTGTTTTTTATGTATGATGGTTTATTCGAGATACATTCCAGTTTATAATATTGTTATCTATGCAATCAGTTGTTTGGTTTTTACTCCTTGGTACATGTGTTAATGTAATGTAGTCAAATTGTTTGCTTAATCTTTTTGCACGCAAATATTTTCTAAATAGATGTGAATCTCGTATCTCAAATGTTTGGTTTAACTACAAAACTACTAACTAGTAATCGAGGTAGGTACGCATATGGTGCATGCCCTAATGGAGGGCGCCACTCATAATTCCTATAACGACATCATATTATGCCTAATCATTTGTTTTTGAACCAATGCACACACCATTGGTGTAGAGTGGTGTTCGGTCAGGGTGATAGATAACCCAGGTGGCTATTGCTAAACTTTGATTCCATCTTGATGCTCCATCATCAAATCCGAAGTAAGGGTCGGGTTGGTAATCCATTGTGACACTCGAGTACTTTTTTTAACAAGTATTTTGGTAAAAAATTTACAATGGTTGGGTTTGTGTACTTTGACTCTAGGGTAGGGCCTTCTTGTCCCTTATGGGTATAATCTCTTGAGGTAAGGGCCATTGACAGGGTTGTTGAGGCATGTCTTATCTGGTTCAGTCAAGATGTATGCCCCCTGGTGGAGGCAATGTTTCATGATGTAGGGTCCTTTCCACAAAGTTTCGAACTTTCCTGGTCCTAGGGCTTCTTTAGAGACATCGTATTGGAGGACTAGCTCTCCCTCGGTCAATGAGCGAGGGTTGATGTGCCGATCGAACGATGCTTTTACCCTTTTCTTGTGGGCCTCGTTGTGTGTAGCGACTGTCGTTGGCTTTCGTCGAGGAGCTCTAGTTGTACTAGGCATTGTTCTAGAGGTTGGGTATCATCGAGGAGTTCGATAGTGGCCTGTAAATTCGGGATCTCGCGGAAATCAATGCAAAAGCGCAAGGAACCCTGACCTTTTGTGACAGGAATAAGGTGGGAATACTAGGATGTGAGGGGGGCTAGCAATCCTATTTCTGATATATGATTATACAAATCATATGTGATGTATCGTGTCGTCGAAGTTTGGTGGGGGAAGAATATCCATGATGGAAGAAAGTGCAAGGTTGGGTCCCCCTTTAGGGTGGTCAATTTCCTGTTGGTGGAAATTTTTCCTGGTGTAGAGGTGCCTGAATGTTTCCACTAATGAGCATGCCTCTGGTTCGTGGTTATGGCCAGTGCAGATGGTGCATGGTACCACTATGCCAACTGAGTAGATTGTGTGGGAATCAACACTACTCTTCATCTCAGACTTGGACGCTTGGAAAGAATCTTTTGTAGAAGATGAGGTCTTCTGCTTCCATTTCTGTGTTGTTGGCTTGGGTGTGTCTATATTTTTTGGGAAGTGTAGACTTAACGTTGCTCTTGTCGCTCTTAGCTTGGGGAGATGCTCACATTTAATTGTATGATGAAAGTGTGAACAAATCCTATAATAAGTACACATGATCTTCTCTTGGTTAGAGAGAAGCTTGTGTGGGAGAGAAGAAACTGTGTGAAAACTATTTACGAGGGGCTTCAGTTCTTTTCACTGATTGAGCCGGTGGTCAATCACGTCTGATAGTCTACATGTTATTCTAGGTTGGGCCTAGGTCATGCTCGGTTAGTGTGCCATCCTATTTTTCCCATCACGCCGATGTGGGTTTTGGGTTGCTATTATGGGGGTGATATCCTTTCTATACCACTTGAGGAGATCATCCTCTTTCTTCTATAATCTTTGAATCATATCGATTAGAGGATGAACTTGCGGGATATAAGTACAACGCTATCCACAGTGATTTCCTTGATATACTGGGTAAAATAGCCTAGATATGGGGTGCCCATCATGCGTAGTTGGTGGCGTGATTGGGTACCAGCGTCGTAACGCTGACAAATTAGGGGAAGTGGCGACCACATGATTGGGCATTTTAAATAACGCATGTGTTGGTCTTCTCTATAGATAGCGGTTGGGGGTAACTAAGGGTCCCCTAATTGGTCGATTTTCAACAGACATAAAGAGGATGGATCTGCTCATCACATCTTCTTGGGTTGTCGAGCTGTTCATGGATTTTGATTTTGTGCCATCTTCTTGGGAGAGGCGAACTATGTTTAATCGCATACAATATAGTGCTACGCGAAATCTAGGGATGTAGTGACAATGGTGCACCGAATGATTGTCACCACATTTCTGACACGAATATTGGATTTCCATGTTATTGTGATATACTATATGAAACGAATACCATCACTGGAACATTTCCAAAGCTGGGCAATCAATGATGAAATGATCGAGCTCATCATACAGTACACAACGCTCGATGGGAGGAGGGGGCATGGATGGGAGTCTTTCTGGTGACTGTTGTTCCTCCTGCAGGTATAGGATTGTGCGAGGTTCATCTGCAGATGACTGGGTGGAGGGATCCTCTTGGTAACTTCGCTCGATGGCGTGTAAGGCGTCCCTATATCTCGGTATTTCTGGGAAATTATGGGTATAGTGGCCATAATTGTTGCAGATAGCGCATGCGTGATTAGCACACAATGTTTTGTCTTTACTTTTGGTGGTAGGTTCCTTTTTACGGAAACGTGGTGTCATGATGTCTGCCTCAGAACTAAGGAGTGGTTTTAATTCATCAAGCTCTAGGAAGATGTGGGTAGGGTGACCTACTTCTTCACATATGGCGCAACCTAGTGATTCCTGTTGCATGGCGGGAGTCTCCACCCTCTTTCGTCTCTCAGTTTTCTTAGTTGTAATCATTGATTTTGTAATGGGAATTTCCTTTGCAGGGATGTTTTCGAAAATTTCCTAAATCGGTGGGGCATCCTCGGGACTGAGGGGCTTTAACCCTGTGGCAGTGATGTGTGTGGCTCCCGTCCCAGTAGGGGGAATGAGGTACCAAAATGGTATTGCAAAAGATATGTTTGGTACATCATTGTTGCCAAGACCTACTGGGATACGAAACTAGCTTGGGGGTAGAGGAAAGGGGTCTGGGAAGCGGCGTAGGCTAGAGATGCTGTCATGGTCGAGGACTCAGTGTCATTACTACTCATGTATGTGTCCTGACTATTTTTAGCGCTTGATGTTGACATCATGCACACTGGAGCCCCTGTGACATCAGGTGATGACTCAGGAATAACAGTGGGATCTCCTAGGAATGATCCTAGGATGGACGACGGTTTGAACTGGTCGGGACCATATTCTTGGTACCATGAAAGCATGTTTGTTGATGTGTCTACATAGGGTAGAATGAAATTGGTATTTGCTATGGGCAGCTTTTCTCTATGCGTCAATTGGTCGACAGTGACGATGCATTCCTCATGGGGGAACATCATAGTTCGAAATATGGAGGAGGAGATGGCTGACATGGCATACATATAACCCCAACCAAGGAGTATATTATAGTCCAACTAGGTGTCCAAGACTTCAATGTCTATAAGGATCGTCTTTCCGGCTAAGCAGACCGGGATGTTTTGGTAGAGGCTAACGGGGGCCAAAGGGTGACCATCATATGCTCTAATCGTGATGTTTGATGGCTTTAGCTCGGGCGACCCTAACTTCAAATGTCCTTTGACATGATGCATGTGGATGCACCTTCGTCAATGATACATCAGTGAATGGTAATGTTTTGGACTAACACTGGTATCTGGAAGGAGACCATTGAAGGAAGCCTAGGGGTGGCTTTATCTAAATCAAAAGCCATTAGGTGTGTATCGGTAGGGTCGATAGTGCCTAATGCAGAAAGCAAGGCTTTCCGCTGCTTTAGGCATGACTGTAATACCTCCAAAGCTAACATAGCAGCGGGATATCGAGCTAGATCATCCACAATGTTATAGTTATGGGATGCTTTGGAAGATTTTCTAGCTCGCCTAACTGGTCCCTTAGCCATATTTGTCAAAGGTTCAATAGGCATCTTTGATATGGTCAAAGGTGTTGTTGAAGCACTAGTACTAGCCCCTGACGTGTTGAAGTCTGGTGGGGTATCATAATTTCAATTTCGTTCTTGAAAAAAACATTTCCTCGCCAGTCATGTAGATTTTGTGGCTATTCTTTCCAGAGTCGTCGGGAGTTTGTTGTTGCGTGCTAACTGTCCCTTGATGGGGAAAAGGTTCTTGCATGACTATTGTCTGTTGTGAGGATCCTCCCTGTCCACGGTTACTCTGAAGATTTTTCAGCTCAGGGAGGTCAATACAATGGTGAGTGTAATGGTTGTACTCACCACAGATTGAAAAAGAGTGGTTTGTTCGAAGAGGTGGCCTTTTGTTCTACCTTTGGGAGTTGCTTGGCTCCTGGTTTTGATTCGGTTGGATTTGCCTCCAACTTGAGATCGTGGAGGGCATTGTTGATTGTTTCCCCCATATCTAGGATTTCCTTTAGGCTTTTTTTTCCTTTAGGTGGCGTTGGGAGACCGACTAGGTTTCCTCACTAAATATGCCCCAATAAAGGATGAACCAATAAGGGTGGCAGTGTTCTATCTTTGATGCCTAAATGGCGAAAGACCTGCAACCCCTCCTGGTAATGGGGGGAGTTCCAAAAGACGTCTATATCGATGATGTCCCATTGGATCCGCTCTGGCGTCGAATAGGTATGGCTTTGGAAATATTTGAGAGGATAGAGACTATAATCAAAGAAAAATTTCGATCGCATACATAAAACAAAGCGAAAATAAAATCAATTTTCCCTTTAGTTTAATCCTATGTGATCAGTCAATCAAAAACAAAATTGATTTTTGTTTGTTTGCGTATGATACTCAAATCCTAGAAGACATAATCGTCCTCACATGCTTAAATGCAATTGGGCCTTGAGAAGATATCTTGCAAATGCTGGCACAACGTCCCGTAAGGTCTGGCGACACCCCTAGTCAACCGAAGACAATCCACCAAGGTAAGGGCAGAGGATATAGTGCTTGCTTGCACCATCACCTATAAGGAAAGGATGCCCTAATTTTGGCCACTAAGCCCCACCATCCCATGTGAGCATTCGAGTCTTGGGCTTCTTGGTAATTCAGCTAAAAGTATCGAGTATCATTCGGGTCAGGTAGCACCAACTGATACCGCACGCAATGTGCATAAGCCTAACCCCCTCTAAATCAGGTCTCTGTCGCGCTCGGGTTTTCTTTTCCGTGGGGTGATAGGTGGATTTGAAATTTCCCTAAACAGTCAACTTCTATGTTTCAAGATGAAGAATGATCAAGGCGGCTTATTGAATGCCTACCCCCTTGATCCTAACCTAGACTATAAATTATTTTGGGGCCCCTGTCGAGAGAATTTAGTAAATTTTGTTAAGTTAGTTTTAGGTGTCTTTGCTTTGCTTAGGCTGTGGATGTGTGTGAGCAAAAAGTGAACAAGCAAATATTTTTAATGTGTGGATATGCGATGATCCTTTTCAAAATCCCTTATTTAAACTATGTTCTATTGTTCCTTGCTCAAAAGAAAAACATGTGTGGATATGGGCCGCTTTCTATTTTTCCTAGTTAATCTAAGAGATCAACTATAGGGAGATGGTGAATTGTGAATAGAGAGTATTCATATGCTTGCCTAGGATAGGCAGCAAAGATTAATTTCTCTTCTATCGCCAGTTCAATCCTAGTCCCGAGATCCTAGTGCAAAAATTGAACTAAACTAATGACTTTTACACTAGAAAAAAATAACTAGCTAAGCATGCGTGGACTTGGGACACTTAATTTGGCTAATTACCTAGGTGTTTTGGTACCTAAATTTGCGAAACATAAATTTTTTCGGAATGCAATTTAATTTGCCTCCTACTTAAACTATGTGTCTAACTTTGCAAAAATCAACTTGAAATAAAACTAACACCTAGGCTACTAAAAGCAACTAAGAATGAGCTTTAGCAAGTTGCGGGGCACCTCAACCAGTGTTGGAAGATGTATTATGGGTTTCTAATCACCTTTACAAGTAGGAAAAGATGGAATTGGTGGAGAAAATTCCCATTCTATTTTTTGTGCGCAAAAGGTTGAAACAGGCGCGATTTCTGCGCGCAGGTCACCTCTGAACGCACGCCTTGGGGCACGCCTGTCTATGAGAAATGCGCGCAAATTTCCTGCAGAATAGTTTTTTGGGAGCTCTTAAGCTTAATCCTGTTCACTTGGGATGAACCAGGCAGTGAAGGAGAGAAAGGGGGAAATTCCAGCCCAACTCCACAGCAAAGACGGAGGTCTCTGCAAAAAGGCACAACCAGATAAACTTGGAAATAAAAGTTAGTGGAGTCACCAATCCTGCGTTAGTGTATTTGGTGCACGAATGTACGAAATCACACCAACTAAAGGGGGGTGGTTTTTCCCTCTTAAGTTATTGGTCACAGGCAAAAAATAGATGGATTTAAGCAAGTTAGTGAAACATGCTCAAACATAAACATACTAGATAGAGAAATAGCATGCATATTCAAACATAAAAAATTAAACTAAAACTAAAACAAATACAAAATCTCTAAATAGAGTCAAACAAATTCAATAATCCAAACAGGGGTGCTTCCGTCCCCTCTTATTGAGTGCTGGTAGGAAATGAGGATGAAACTTTAACCCACTTTCCAAGGGGCCCTTAGAACTAGGGGTTCTAAGTCCTGATACATGTCTTTACTTCCGAGCTACCTTGGCACAAAGTATCCCTCTCTCTACTATGGTGGACTAGAGTTATTGGATGGACAACAACTGAGTCCCCTCTATCTTTGCTCCGGATCACACACTGTTGGTATTGCTTAGGGAAATTCTGGCCAACATAACAATGTGCTCTCATGATGTTCATCTCTTGGTGGCCTTTTATAGGAGAATTCAAATCCTCCTTCCCTCTCTTGGTACATTGTGGATAGTGACCCAAGAGAGGAGGGTGATTCCATTGTGTGCAACATTTATTCCATTGCGTGCTCCCTTGATGTCCTAAGGACGCTTGGACGGTTATCCTTAGGCAGCCTCAAGTGTGGAATCAATGTCCTGGAGTGTGCCTTGTGGTGGAAAGTGACTTCCGCCACTCCTAGGATTACGCACTTTTTTTAGCAAAAGGCACGCAAATGCGCATTTATCGAAGAATTTTTCTCGCAAATGCACATTTGACTGGTTCTTCTTGTACGCAATTTGATTTTTTCCTTTCATACCTTAGAGATTTTTAAATACTTTCAGATTCTCAAATGTCTCTCAGCACTATAAATCCTTCTACCTGACATTAAATAATTTCACCTTTGCTTGTACGATTTTCCAGTGATAACATTTTCCCCCTAATGTGTGAGGTCTAGGAAGAACTGTATAGCCGAAATACATTATAGTTTCTTTTTTGTGTAGAGAGAGAGAGACTTGCGTATAGCTTGGAATTGGAAACACCCTGCACTGCGTCGAAGAGGGACCATGTCCTGTGGGATCCCTGTAAGTAATGGTATAATACAATATATACAAATTTTCTACTACGCGGGCATGTCCTATGCTCGTGATGCTTTGGCTAGTTAAACAAATCTGTTTGAAAGATACAGATTCTGTCTGTGTCACTAGTATGGTAGTGACCTTTTTGTTGATGACGACGACTGCTGATGCCCTCAAGGGCATTTTTTTCTTTGAAAATAGGTGGAAAGTGGTACCCATATGCCTGAACTTGGTATGGCATATAAATCGCACTATATGCATAGGCACTGGCTGGGACCTCTCGTGTAAGCATTGCTGATAGAGACACTTATAAAGGCACGGGTCTTCAACGAATTTGATCAAAGTGCAATGGTTGTAAGGTACAATACCATATTGACATGAAAGCTTGTGTTGTAGTCAAATGTCAGGAGGATCGATGACATCTATGGTTAATGATGTCTCCCACAGTGCCACCCAAGTATTCCCTTTTTGTGGAGAGGGGTGATCCAAGGTACCGCTTCCTTTTTGGGAAAGAGGTGTTGATGTAAAAAAATAGGAAGCCTCAACTGATCAAGGGGGTCATTGATATGGAGGATCAGGATCCTGGATGTGTTTAACATAGGCATGATGGTGAGGCGTAACCAAAAACTAATGATGGGGATTCAGTGGCCCAAGGTCAGAGTAGAAAAATCAGCTTGGCAGCAGTCATAACTATTTCTGGTGGGGAAATCCCAGGAGTCGGTAGGACATCTAGGGTGGGTATATATTGGTTATGAATGTCATAGTGTCTTATGCGTGAGGGTGGTATACTCCGACCAAGGGTGACAAGGGACTGCGCCATGGGAGAAAAAAAAGGGTGGGTGGGTGGGGGACATAGTGCACTGTTTAAGGTCTTTGTACACTTACCAAAAGAATAAAATAATGGGGTTTGGTTTGTACAAAACATAGAAACGGGTGCCCAAAAACATGAAAGTGTTCGCTCACCGATGATGTGAGGAAGGTGTTTTGTTGAGGGTGGGGGCCACATTGGTTAGTCTCATGTGTGAGGTTGATGAAACGAATGAAAAAGTATCGCAGATGGGTTATGTTGATGGAGGTATGGTGGGCCAAATGCGAGGTGCGATAGTGCACTTTTGATCTTCTTGTACAACCCGGTCGTCTGGGATAGGGGTTTTATTTCATATGGTAAAACTTGACCTTATGTGTGACGAATGAATGGGCATGAGGTACTTCCCGGACTAAGGTGGTATGGCCATGGCATCACTATTGTTGTGATATATGGTTTACTGTGGGTGACGAGCACCATGGGGGAGAGGCTTTACTGACCAACGAGGATTCTTTTCATGTGCAAGGTGAGGTGATGATAAACATGGTCGGATGTGTGGAACCTATGGATGATTTCTGATGGAGAAATTATGTCAGGATATGCAGAGTTTTTCTAGGACTCCATCATGTTGGGGGTAGAATGATACCTGCTCTGGAACATTCAGTGGATGGAGTTGTGGATGGTTTGCATACTACCTCCTAAAAACAACTACCCCAAGTAAAAGCATCTTCTTTATCCAAATATTATTGAAAGACATGTGCTTTTAAAAAGAAGATGAGAGAGGGCATACCTGTTGGCACTGAAAATTTATTTTTTCGGGGGTGAAAATGTGTGGCACCACCTTTGGGCATTATGGAATGTTGATCACAGTGCTACTTTCAGTCTGGTGATTGGGCCTTCTGAGCTCTCGTCACGGTCCTCCAAACTTTCTGAAAAGGGCGATATATAGGCGAATATGGCTCAATTCAATTCATTTGTGTATGTTGAGTATTGAGAGGTCAGAGGCTTCTACGAAGAATTTCTTGCCATTGTGGTCAGCTTGAGAACCCAGGATTAGCGATTTTATGGCCAAGTAAACTCCATCATGTCCCGCATTTTAATTTTTTCAGTCTTGGGCTGTCGAGGTTCGTACAATACTGGTTTGTACGAATTATGAGCTAGTTTTACCATTAATTATGCAGGTGATCAGGGTACTCGCACACCTTTTGCATGTAAAACAAAGGTTTTTCGCACCTTATGCATGCTTTTCCCAGCATTGGGTGCACCTTCCTTGCACTTGTCTGAGGGACAAGCACGCGAAGAGCCGAGGAAAATTTTTGTCCAATTTTTTTGGAAATTTTGCCTTTTTTTTATGTTTCTTATGTTGTTGATGTGCTCCTGTTTTGATGACAGGATGTTGTGGAGGGAGCGGGATTGGCCCAAGCTCCGTAATTATTTAGCTATCGATGGTCAGGCGCGCCAACATTTGGCGTGATGGGGTCTCCTTTAATTTGTGGAGAATGACCTTCTTCGATCATAGGATTGACTTCTGCGCTACCTGATTCAGTGTTGGAACAGGAAGTGCAAGGTGTTTGTGCTATGTGGGTGTGACCTCACTATCCATCCTGAGATGGATATCTACTTTGTTACCGGGCTGCTGCCTGAGGGTGAGGCGCTTCGGTATCCACTTCCCTCTGGGACGGTTACGGGAGCATCATTGCGACAGGGCGCCCCTTATGGAGGGGTGTATAGCTATTGCTACAGTGATGGACTTGGACGAGCGGTGTGCTCTAGCAGCCATTATGCGACTTGCGGAGTCGTCTGCACCTTATCGGGCATCTCGGGTCCGCAGATCGGTGTCCTGCATCAGTTAAGGGTCGAGCATTTTTTGACTTTGCCTATTTCTGCTATGATGGGATGCTGGCACAGCTTTACATGGTATGCCCACTATTTCGGCTTATGGATTATGTTATGCTGATGGATATCTATGTTTTCTATGTTTTTGTTTTTTATGCATGATGGTTTATTCGAGATGCATTCCAGTTTATAATATTGTTAGCTATGCGACTAGTTGTTTTTTTTTTACTCCTTGGTACATGTGTGAATGTAATGTAGTCAAATTTTTTGCTTAATCTTTTTGCACGCAAATATTTTCTAAATAGATATGAATCTCGTATCTCAAATGTTTGGATTAACTACGACACTACTAACTGGGAATCAAGGGAGATGCACATATGGCGTATGCCTTGATGGAGGGTGCCGCTCATAAGTCCTATAAGGCATCATATTCTGCCTAATTGTTTGTTGCTAAACCGATGCACACACCATCAGTGTAGAGTGGTGATCGGTCAGGGTGATAGATAACCCGGGCAGCTGCTGCTAAACTTTGAGTCCATCTTGATGCTCCATCAGCAAATTCGAAGGGTCAGGTTGGTAATCCATTGTGACACTCGAGCACGTTTTGTAACAAGTATTTTGGTCAAAAATTTACAGTGGTTGGGTTTGTGTACGTTGACTCTAGGGTAGGGCCTTCTTGGCCCATACGGGTATAATTTCTTGAGGTAAAGGTCATTGATGGGGTTGCTGAGGCATTTCTCGTCTAGTTCATTCAAGATGTATGCCCCCTGGTGGAGGCAATGTTTTATGATGTAGGGTCCTTTCCACAAAGTTTCAAACTTTCCTGGCCCTAGGGCTTCTTTAGCGACATCGTAGCGGAGGACTAGCTATCCCTCGGTCAATGAGTGAGGGTTGATGTGGCGGTCGAACGTTGCTTTTAACCTTTTCTTGTGGGCCTCGTTGTGTTGTAGCGAATGTCGTTGGCAGTGGCGAGGGTGCTAAAGGTTCCATGTGTAGTAGAGGGTTGCTCCACATACCATTTCATTGCCACTCCGGTTAGAGTGCGTTGAAACAGTCTTAGTTGAATAGTATCATCAACGATGTTGTTCGACGAACACTAGAGGTGGATGGTCATAACATGATTTCTTGGGTCTTCCACTTGATTTCCTTCGAACTTTGGAATGTTCGAAGATAGCTTCGTGGGCATGGGAGGCCATATGGGGTTGTGTGAAATGGGGTCGTTTGTCAACTTGGTTAAATCTCATATATTTAACGAAGCTAGAAAAGGTGACTGCGAGGTTGTAGTCATTGCGACTTGTGAAAACACAATGTTCTGGTTAGGAATAGGGTTTGCCTGTCACATACCTTGTTGTGCATTCACCTGGATTCCTGAATGGGTAGCACTCCTCTGCCCTTTATGGGTTGTGGGAGGAGTGGTGTGTGGTGACCCTGTGGGGGTGTTCACCGGTGTGGCGTTGGGAGACCGACTAGGGTTACCCATTAAATATGCCCCGATAAAGGATGAACCAATAAGGGTGGCAGTGTTTCATCTTTGACGCCTAAATGGCGAAAGACCTGGAACCCCTCCCTGTAATGTGGGGAGGTCCAAAAGACGTCTAGATCGACAAGGTCCCATTGGGACCATTCTGGTGTCGACTAGGTATCTCTTTGGAAATATTTGAGAGGATAGAGATTATAATCAAAGAAAAATTCTGATTGCATACATAAAACAAAGCTAAAATAAAATAAATTTTCCCTTTAGGTTGATCCTATGTGATCATTCAATCAAAAAAAAATATGGTTTTTTTTTGTTTGCGTATGATACTCAAATCCTAGAAGACCTAATCATCCTCACATGCTAAAATATAATTGGTCCTTGAGAAGATATCTTGTGAATGCTATCAAAATGTCTATAAGAGCTAGCGACTCCCCTAGTCAACCGAAGAGAGGATTAGTGCTTACCTGCACCGTCACCTATAGGGAAAGGATGCCCTAATTTTGGCCACTAAGCACCACCATCCCATGTGAGCGTTAGAGTCTTGGGCTTCTTGGTAGTTTAGCTAACAGTACCGAGTATTAGTTGGGTCAAGTAGCCCCAAATTATACCGCACGCACTACGCCTAAGCCTGACCCCTCTGAATCGGGTCTCTACCGCGCTCGGGTTATATTTTCCATGGGGTGATAGGTGGATTTGAAATTTCCCTAAATAGTAAACTTCTATGTTTCAAGATGAAGATTGATCAAGGCGGCTTATTGGATGCCTACCCCCTTGATCCTAACTTAGACTATAATTTTTTTTGGGGCCCTTGTGGGGAGAACTTAGTGAGTTTTGTTAACTTAGTTTTAGGTTTCTTTGCTTCGCTTAGGGTGTGGATGTGTGTGAGAAAAAAGTGAACAAGCACATATTTTGAATGTGTGGATATGCGATGATCCTTTTCAATGTCCCCTATTTAAACTATGTTCTGTTGTTCCTTTCTCAAAATAAAAACATGCGCGGATATGGGTCGCTTTCTATTTTTCCTAGTTAATCTAAGTGATCAACTATAGAGAGATGGTGAATTGTGAATAGAGAGTGTTCATATGCTTTCCTAGGATCACCGGAGGGTGCAAAGGCAACAGAGATTACTTGCTCTTCTATTGACAGTTCAATCCTAGTCCCTGTAGAAATTTATAAACACAATAATGTATTTCTGAAATCCCCTAATATAACAATTAAATCCACTGTTAAATACAGAATCCTTCTACTCAATTCTTTGCGGAAATTAAATCGTCAATTGCAAACATATGAAGAAAAATCAATCGCACATAACAAGATGTTTTACCGGGAAAGCTTAAAGCTAAAAACCCCAACTATCATATATTATGTATATCATGGAATAATGAAACAATCTCATACAAAGCTCAGCTTTTAGAGCTCTCAGTACCAATCGTCTCACACTGTCATACAAAAATTGGTCCACACATGCACCAATTTACTGCCTCTTGACAGCCTGCTCCACTGCGCAATGCCTGCTGAAGAAAATCCCTAAATGAATTCGATCTTTCTTTGCCTTGACTGTGCAATCCTCATTGGCAACTCCAATGTGTGTTTAGATGCATTGAATGCATCACTATAGTCACAACTGATAGTCAAACACACCCTTTCACCTATATCTCCACTGGATCTGACATGCAAGTACTTAACTGTTGTATTTCTTCAGTTGCAAGTAAGACACAAATTGTGAATTAATTAAATAATTAATTCACTCATCTATCACTAGTGTATCTTTAGTTACAACTAGCACAACTAAGTTTAACTCACTTAACTGAGTTAAAATAAATAACAACTCACATAACTACTCTTGCAACTCTGTTACAACTCTGCCACAATCAGTTATAACGAAGTCAATTGTGCATGTGTCACCAACCAACCTTGGAATGTGTAATTCCTTCAACAAACTAGTTTGCCACATCAGTTAACTGAAATCAAGTGCTTCAAGAGAATAAGTTATTATTTATTGTATGATTATCATTAAGGGCTAATAATAATTGACATGCATTCTATTTTTAGATTTGCGATCTATAAATAGACTTCGCCCATGATCTAAAAATTGAAACTCATATGAAGATATAATTTTCTCAACCATATAGAATTATTCTCTTGCTAATTTTAGAATATGCTCACCATTCTAAAAATAGACATACACCTAAAAATAGCCTGCGGGCCCCACCTAGTAAAGGTGCTTAATTTTCACTAGGATCATCATCTTGTTGAATCTCAACACTCCCTCTCAACAAGAAATGGATTATCCTTCACCCTGATACTGTCTCTATGGTATTCGAATTTTCTCCTGGCGAGTGCCTTCCTCAGAATAACTGCATCCTGATCTTCCGTATGAATGTAATGAAGCAACATGATCTTCCGCTGCACACAATATCTGATATGATGATACCCGATATCTATATGCTTAGATCTATCATGAAACACAGGATTAATTGAGAGTTTAATGCAACTCTGATTATCACAATGAATCACTCTAGGATCTAAATGAGAACGGAACAAACCGACCAAGATCTTCCTCATCCAGATAGCCACGCATGCAGCTTGACTTGCTGCCATGTATTCTGCTTCTGCTGAACTGAGTGCCACAGATCTCTGTTTCCTGTTGTACCAAGAAACAGTTGTAGATCCAATACTGAAAACCCCTCCTAATGTGCTCTTTCTATCCATTGGACTGCCTGCCTAATCTGCATCCGTGAAGCCATGCAACTTCACCTCATCTGTCTGTTTGTGCCATAATCCATCCTCAGATGTGCCCCTGAGATATCTCAGGACATGCTTTCCCACCTTCCAAAAGAGCTTGGTAGGTTTAACCATCGCTTGACTAAGCTGGTTCACTGCATAGCATATTTCCAGTCTTGTTTTAACTAAATACATGAGCGAACCCACCAATTGTCGATAGATAGTAGCATCCACTACCTCTGTCGATGTAGCATCCTCTTTCCTCCAATTTCCTGGAAGAGGAGTATCCATGGGTTTGCAGTCCTCCGTGTGAAACTTACCGAGTATATCCCAAGAATACTTGCCTTGAGACACAAAAAGTTCACCTTCTCGCTGCCATATTTCCAATCCAAGGAAATAATGAAGGAGGCCGATATCCTTCATCTCGAACTCCTTTGCAAGGTCCTCCTTTCATGAGTGTATCAGTTGCTTATCACCAGTCAGTATTAAATGATCAACATAAATAAAAATGATTGAAATCTTACCCTCCACCACAATCTGGTATAGGGTTGCATCCGCCTCACTCTTGGTGAAGCCAAGTCCAATGAAATAGCTGTCGATCCGAGTGTACCAAGCATGGGGTGCTTGCTTCAACCCATACAGGGATCTTTTGAGTCTGCACACATGTGACTCGCTGCTAAAGATCTCAAATCCGTCAGGCTGCTCAACGTACACTTATTTCTCAATGATCCCATTAAGGAACATAGTCTTCACATCCATCTAATGAATGTGCCAACCCATCTATGTTGAGAGAGCAAGGATGGTCCTTATGGAAGAATACCATGCGACAAGTGCAATTTTTTCTTCATAATCAATCCCCTCGATCTGTGAGAAGCCCCGGGAAACAAATCTTGCCTTATACTTCTCAACACTCCCATCAGTAGCTTCCTTTACCTTGTAGATACATCTTGAACCTACCACTGATTTATCAACCGGCCTTGGAACAATTTCCCAAGAATTGTTTCTGACAATGGAGTCATACTCCTCGACCATTGCATCTACCCATGTGGGCTCCTGCACTACTTCCTGAAAAGAATATGGCTTTGTCACAATATATTTGCTCATGAGAGCCATGTATCTATTGAATCGGTCAGGAGACTATCTTTGTCTGCACTGTGAAGTAGGGGCTCCTATATTATGTGTCGCATCAAGCTTCAGCCTCTTATTGAGTGCTGGTAGGAAATGAGGATGAAAATTTAACCCACTTGGCAAGGAGCCCATAAAACTAGAGGTTCTAAGTCCCTATGCAAGGATGTCTTTACTTCCAAGTTTCCTTGGTGCAAAGTCTCCCTCTCTCTACTATGGTGAACTGGATTTTTTGGATGGCCAACAACTGAGTCCCTTCTATCTATGCTCCGGATCACACACTGCTAGTATTTCTTGGGGCAATTCTGGCCAGCATAACAATGTGCTCTCATTTTTTTCATCTCTTTGTGGCCTTTTATAGGAGAATTCAAATCCTCCTTCCATCTCTTGTTACATTGTGGATAGTGACCCAAAAGAGGGGGGTGATTCCACTGTGTGCCACATTTATTCCATTGTGTTCTCCCTTCATGTCCTAAGGAGGCTTGGGAGGTTATCCTTAGGCGGCCTCAAGTGTGGAATCAATGTCCTAGAGTGTGCCTTGTGGTCCCAGAAAGTGACTTCTACCACTCCCAGGATTGCACGCTTTTTTGAGAAAAATGCGCGCAAAGGCATGTTTATCGAAGAGTTTTACGCACAAAGGCACATTGTTAGGTCCCTATATTACTAGTATAGTCCCTTATTTTTTTTAGTGTAACCCCCTTATTGTTATTATTGTACCCCTATAACCCCCATATTGTTATTATTGTGCCCTTAAATTATTATTGTTAGGTCGGCTAGGATTACATTGTGGCCCCTCTACAATTACATTGTGGCCCCATGGACTCCTATATATAGAAAGGAGGTTTTGTAATTTGTATCATCCAAGAATTGTTCATTCATGTAATGTATTGGAGGTTACCCCCTCTAAGTGGCTTATTTCTAAGGCGTTGATATCTCTTTTCTTCTATTTTTGGAGCTGGCTTCACAACATTTGGTAACAGAGCTTTGGATTCTAGGGTTTCGCTGCTCCAAACAGGTCATCGTGGAATTTTCACTATAATTTGTTTTCTACGAAGTTTCAGAAGCTGAAATTTTTAGGGTGCGAAGCCGAAATTCTGAGGAACAACGTCAAAAAATTTCAAAGCTTGGTTCGCAATATTTTCAGAGATATGATCTGTGGAAGTTAGGTCGTTTTGCAGGCTCCTCAATTTAATATAAACAGGTCATCGTGGAATTTGCACTATAAATTTTTTTCTAAGGTTCAGAATCGAAAATTTTTAGGGCACGAAAATGAAATCCTGAGGAAACTAGTTGCAAAATTTCAGATCTTGGTTCGCAATATTTTCGGAGATATGATTTGTGGAAGGTAGTGCTTTCTCAGGCTCCTGAATTTCATCTCAAAGAGGTGATCGTGGGAAAATCTTCATAACTCTCTCTCTCTTAGCATCAGATTGGAGTGCTGTAAAAAGTGGTCACATGTACACGAACTGTAGTTTCTTTTCTATCAATTTCAGAGCTAAAAGATAAAACAGTGACACGTGGAAAGTCGTACAAGTTCGCTCTACTGAACCAGTCCATAATTAGGTCATTATGGGAGATTGGACATAACTTTTCCTTGGAGAATCCAAATCAATTCAGACCTATGGCATTTGAAAGATAATTCAGAAGGCTACCTTAGTGCCAAATTTCAGATATTGAAATGCCACAATCACAGAGATAATCCAATTTAAATGTCGAGCTTTTCAAAAGCAAGAAAAATGTGTGTATTTTTTTTTTCCAAATTACATAAGTCTTGTTTGAAGAATCAATTTGAATTGATTCCAAGGGTATATTGTAGAATAGATATTAGTATTGGGTTCTAAAAAATGCCCCGTAAAAATAATTCAACACCCATTAAGCCTTCAGAAGGCTCTACTATGACTCATGAAGATGAAGAATTGCAACATGATCTATCAAAATTACAAGAGAAAGTGCACCAAATTTCTCTCTCACAAAGAGCAACAAAAAATTAAATGGAAGTTTTGAATAAAGGCATGGAAGTGAAGATGGATGGTTTGAAGAATAATATGGATGGTTTGAAGAAAGGCGTGGAATCTAATATAGATGGCATGGAAGCTGGCATGGAATCTAAGATGGATGACATGGAAGCTAAGATCGATGAAAAAATGAAAACATGAAGAATGATCTAAAAGCAGACATGGAAGGTTTGAAAAAGTTGACACAAGAAATGTTTCCTAATGGTGAAAAGATAGTAGAGGAAACTCATGATGAGAACAAAATAAATGTTAATCGTGATTTCATAAAATCTAATGTTGGCAGGAAGAACCACCATATTCCAAAAATGGATATGAGGAAGTTTGATGGAAAGGATTCCTAGCATGGATACTACATAGGAGTAATATTTTTTGGATCTCATAATGTGCAAAACACACAAAAGGTACGCATTGCAACTTTACATGTAGAACAAAATACATTTGTATGGTATGGATGGTTTTGTCTCTGTGAATGAATTGTCACTTGGTTAATTTTTACAGAAGAAATGATAGCACATTATGAGGATACAAAGAGCAACACCTTATTTAGCCAATTGATAAATCTTAAACAAAAGGGTTTAGTGGGGCAGCACATTGAGGACTTCCAAAAATTGAATATAAGGTAACTGATATTCCAGAGGAACACGGGATTGATCTCTTCATAGGCACTTTAAAGGATAACATCCAACATGAAGTTCGTGTTCTAGAACCTGATTCATTGGAGAAGGCATTCAGGTTGGCAAGAAAAGTTGAATGTAAAATTATGGCAACAAGGAAGCCTACCACTCAATTCTATAAAGAAGGAAGTGTGGCTACGCCTAGATTTCCACAACCTACAAGGTTGACACCACTACAATTGGAAGAAAAAGGAGCAAAAGGGCTTTTCTACAGTTGTGATAACAAATACACTAAAGTTCAGAAGTGTGCTGAGAAGAAATTATTTTACATAGATTGTGAAGAGGAAGAAGAAAATTAAAAAGAAGAGGATATACACCAGGAACCAACCCTAAAAGAGGAAGAAATGAGTCCAACCATATCATGTAATGCATTGGTAGGAATTACCACTCCTCAAAATCTCAATATAGAAGGACATATCAAGAAGAAAAAGGTAATAGTGTTGATTGATTCAGGTAGCACCCATAATTTTATTCATTGTAAGGTAGCCAAGGAATTGAATTGTTTCCTATACCCAGCACTAGAATGTCAAGTGATGGTTGCAAATGGAGGAAGTACAAATTGCTCTAGAAAATGCCATAATATTAAGCTAACCATCGGGGAATATTTATTGAATAGTCCAATGCTTTCCATTCCTATGGCTGGTGCTGATGTTGTACTAGGAGTACAATGGTTACAATATTTAGGGACGGTAGCTTTTAATTTTCAAGAAATTTTCTAGAAAAAATTTTCAGAAGGAAAGGAAGTCGAATTACGGAGTACTATGGGGAAGCTAGGAAAGATAATCAGCTCTAATGTCATAACAAAGCTTCTAAAGAAAGAACAACGAGGCATAATTGCACAATTATTCTCACTAGAAGTTCCAACATCAAAATCATCTATTTCTGCAGATCTCCAAATAGTCTTGGATAATCATTCCAAGGTGTTTGAAACTCCCAAATGACTCCCACCTATTCGTGATCATGATCATGCTATTCATTTGATTCCAGGAAGTGTTCCTCCAAACATCAGGCCTTATAGATATCCTTATGTCCAAAAGAGCGAAATTCAACGTATGATTGCAGAAATGTTAGAGGCGGGTATAATTCAACCTAGTCAAAGTTCTTTCTCTACTCCTGTAGTATTGGTACACAAGAAGGATGGATCATGGTGAATGTGTCCGGACTATAGGGAGCTCAATAAGCTCACCATTAAAGATAAATTTCCCATTCCTGTGATTGATGAATTATTGGATGAATTACATGGAGCAATTTATTTTACCAAGTTGGATCTTCGTTCAGGATATCATCAAATTAGAATGAAGATCGAAGATATTCCAAAAAAAACATTTCGAACTCATGAGGGTCATTATGAATTTTTGGTCATGCCTTTTGGCCTTACCAATGCACCTTCTACATTTCAAGGGTTGATGAATTCCATTTTCAAACCCTTCCTTAGAAAATTTGTGCTAGTAATTTTTGATGATATACTAATCTATAGCAGGTCTTGGAAGGATCATGTTGAACATGTTGACAGGGTGCTCAAACTATTGCAGGAGAAACAATTATATGAAAAAACATCCAAATGTTTCCTTGGAGTACAATAGGTTGAGTATCTGGGTCATATTGTATCTCACGAGGGTGTTAAGGTAGACCCTAACAAAATTAAAGCCATTAATGAATGGAAATTCCCCACAACCATAAAGCAGTTGCGAGGATTTCTCGGGTTAACAGGGTATTATCGCAAGTTTGTTAAGAATTATGGGAGAATAGCAACACCTCTAACAACGTTATTGAAGAAAGATGCATTTTCATGGACTCCTGAAGCAACTAAGGCCTTTGAACATCTTAAAGAGGCAATGTTCCTAGCACCGGTCTTAGCTACGCCAGACTTCACAAAAACATTTATTGTGGAATGTGATGCCTCAGGAAATGGAATTGGTGATGTTTTAATGCAGGAAGGAAGACCCATTGCTTTTGAAAGTTTTCCAATCAAAGGAAAGTATTTACAGAAACCTATTTATGAGAAGGAAATGTTAGCAATACTGAATGCACTAAATAAATGGCGAACTTACCTAATGGGAAGATACTTCAAGGTAAAAACTGATCATGATAGTCTTAAACACTTTTTGGAACAAAGACTATCTTCAGAAGAGCAGCAAAAATGGGTCACAAAGATGTTGGGTTATGACTTTGAAATAATCTACAAAAAAGGGAAGCTTAATGTTGTGGCAGATGCACTCTCAAGAAAGAATGAAGAGGTGGAAGCATTGCTTTGTGCCATTTCTATTATCCAACCAGATTGAGTAACCAAAGCAAGAGATGAATGGAAGAAAGAAAAAGAAGTATGGACACTCATTCAAAAGTTGCAGCAAGATCCTAATACATTTGATACATTTAGTTGGAAAAATGATTCTTTATGGTACAAAGATCACTTATATCTTTGTAAGAATTCCCAACTAAAAAAAAAGATTCTTTTGGAATTGCACACTTCTCCTTTAGGAGGACACTCGGGATTTTTAAAAACTTACCACAGGGTGAAGAAAGAATTTTTTTGGGATGGCCTCAAATCTGATATTCAAAATTTTTTGGCAAAATGTTTGGTTTGCCAGCAGAATAAAGTTGAGACAATTAAGACCCCGGGACTTCTACAAACCTTATCCATTCCAAGTCAACGTTGGGAGGAGATTTCAATGGATTTTATCACAGTTTTACCTAAGTCCGAAGGAAAGAGTGTCATCATGTTGGTAGTTGATAGACTTACCAAGTATGCACACTTTTGTGCATTATCTCATCCATTTAAAGCAAGTATAGTTTCTACTACATTTATGGACACAATTCAAAAGCTACATGGAAACCCAAGGGTTATTGTGAGCGACAGAGACCCCATTTTTACTAGAAATTTTTGGACGGAGTTATTTTCTTGTTTGGGTACTCAATTAGCTCATAGCTGATCTTATCATCCTCAATCTGATGGTCAAACTGAGAAATTAAATAAATGTTTGGGAGGATATCTTCTTCTTTTTTATCTGATAAACAAACACAATGGGTCAAGTGGTTACCTCTCACTAAATGGTGGTATAACACTTCCTTCCATACTGCAGCAAAAATGACCCCATTTATGGCACTTTATGGATATCATCCACCATCCATCACATCATCTTTAAGAGAAAATTCGAAGGTTCAAGCAGTGGAAGATCACATCGAGCATCAACAAGAAGTTCTCCAACCCTTAAAGGATAACCTGAATTTGGCACAAAATCGAATGAAACAACAGGCAGATCAACATCGCAGCGAGAGAATTTTTTATGTAGGAGACTGGGTATTTTTACGACTACAACCATACAAACAAATGTCCCTCAAGCAAGCTAAGAAGGATAATAAATTATTGCCAAATTACTATGGTTTTTATAAGGTGTTGCAAAAGATTGTTACTATGGCATACAAATTGGAGCTTCCTACTTCTTCACAAGTACATCCAGTTTTCCATGTTTCATGCTTAAATAAGTTTATAGGTGAAAATATTCCAGTTCAAACAATATTGCCAGAACTTGATGAGGAAGGAAAAATAATATTGGAACATGAAGCGGTCACAGAAACGAGAACTCGACAGCTACAGAATCGATCAATTTCAGAGTATCTCATCAAGTGGAAGAACTTACCCACTGAAGATTCTACATGGGAGGATGAGAATTTTATACGGAAGCACCTAGAGCTACTCAAGCATTGAGGACAACACTTTTTTGAAGGAGAGGGGCATGTTAGGTCCCTATATTACTAGTATATTCCCTTATTGTTGTTATTTTAACCCCCTTATTGTTATTATTGTACCCTTGTAACCCCCATATTGTTATTATTGTGCCCTTAAATTATTATTGTTAGGTCGGCTAGCATTACATTGTGGCCCCACTAGGATTACATTGTGGCCCCATGGACTCCTATATATAGAAAGGAGGTTTTGTAATTTGTATCATCCAAGAATTGTTCATTCATGTAATGTATTGGAGGTTGCCCCCTCGAAGTGGCTTATTTATAAGGCGTTGATATCTCTTTTCTTCTATTTTTGGAGCTGGCTTCACAACACACATTTGACTAGTTCTTCTTGTACGCAATTTGATTTTTACTTTCAGACCTTAGAGATTTTTAAATACTTTTAGATTCTCTAATTTCTCTCAGCCCTATAAATCCTTTTGTCTAACATTAAATAATGTCACCTTTGCTTGTACGATTTTCCAGTGATAACACCTACACAACACACAAGCTAGTCAATGGAAAGGTATGGTACCACCAAGGATAGATATTGCATTAATGAAACATATAGGATTACAATGTTGGTGCTCACCCCCTCTATCATTGTTTATTTATTTATGTATATATATATCTCACGTGGGAAGAGAGTACACCTCTTTATAATTCCATATTACAATGATAAGATCATCGTGACAATTTCTCGATTCTCATGTGATCTATTTTGAGAATACACATTAACAATTTGATAAAAATTTACAAGGTTATGTCAAATTTGTAACATCTTTTCCAAATTACAATAATTATCAATAGAAAATCCTTTTTGTTTCGGTTGCGTTGTCCATAAACTTCTCCTTTGAAAACCAAACTATTTTCTGACCGGATGCTTTCCAAATTTATCTTCATAAATAATTAAAGGAGGACACCGCGTCCAAAATAGATCTTAAAGTATAAAAGCAGTGCTTAGCGAGTCCTTGTCCTCTACTTGGCAGGGAAAATTTGGGTAGTGTAATCCTACAACAGCGTCTCAACAAACCGCAAACCCTGTAACAGACCAGTTGTTAGTTTTACGAGAAAAATAGCCTATAATAGTAGTTATCATTCCAAATTACAAATAGAATTGGATCATAAGGATGGAATGTGAAAAGAGACATACCTAGCTTTCTAATGGTTGTTACAGTGTAAGAGCATGTCTTGAGAATAAAAAAAGGTAAAGAAAAGGTAGGAAAATGAGTGCAAAAAAATGTCAATTTCATGTCCTACCATCTCCCCCCAACTTAAGTAATTGAATTTCCATAATTTGCATGAATTCACGTCCCAACATCTCCATTCTTATCTACTTCAATTGTTAGTTCTTGTGTAACAGCAGCATATTCAACAAGTTCCCATGGAACCATGGTTTGGAATTCTTCATCTTACTCTCCAACTTTAATTCCAACTGAAATAGTGGTTGGAATTTCATAATCTACTTCCTCCAGCACTTCCTTACATCCATCACATAATATAATTGGAATTACATCTATCAGGGTTTCTATTCCATTTTCTTTTCTAGACTAAAGTTTCCCTTCAACCATGGTAAGTTATTTCCTTACATTCCCATTTTCCTCCTTCAATTTATTAATTTTTTGAATAAGGAGGCCACTTTCAGACTTACCTGGTAAAGAGAAATCTTCATGTTCCTTTTTTAGCTTCTCCTCTTTTTTTTGTTCCTCGGGTTCCTTTGATTCAGCTGGAACAACAAGAACTTCAAGTATCGAGGCATGTTCTTTTACAAATTCTTCTTCTTTATTTTCGTTCTATTTTCCCTTAGACTCCTTTGGTTCCACTGTATCAGTGCATTCCTCAAACATTTGGATATCTAATGGTGTAATAATTACCCACACTCTCTTCTAGGGATTCTTTTCATCCAATGACATCTTCAATTTTCTCTTTTTCACCATAGTTTGTACAAGAGTAAATTTTTTCAGATATTTTCTTAGATTCCCTGGGCATTTTTTTTTCGAAACCATTTGTTACGTAGACAAATCCCTTCTTCAAAAATAAGCAATCCCTCTATCTGAATGAGTGGGTCTAGTAACAACTGTGACAAAGAATACAAGCTTTCCTAGTTTAACATTGAAGTAATACGAGAGAGGGAGATGGCCTACCTTACTCCTTATATATTCATTTCCTCGATGTCGATATTGATCCTTTGCTTTCAAGATCATTCCTCATTATGCCTTCTACATTCGAATACCCGTAAAGAAGATTACACGACAAAGTACGAAAGATATATATATATATATATATATATATATATATATATATATATATATATATATATATATATATATATATATATATATATAGATATAGATATAGATATAGATATAGATATAGATATAGATATAGATATAGATATAGATATAGATATAGATATAGATATAGATATATATATAGATATAGATATAGATATAGATATAGATATATATCTATATCTATATCTATATCTATATCTATATATATATATATATATATATATATATATATATATTTCAAAGAAAACCACATGAAAAATCAAGTAGTATCTATATCTATATCTATATCTATATCTATATCTATATCTATATCTATATAGATATAGATATAGATATAGATATAGATATAGATATAGATATAGATATATATCTATATCTATATCTATATCTATATCTATATATATATATATATATATATATTTCAAAGAAAACCACATGAAAAATCAAGTAGTATCATGCTGAACCAATTAATATTAACAGATTCATGGGAAGCAAATCATACTTTGTATTATTAAATGAACAAAGGGAAGATTACAACCAGTGCCTTGATATTGGAGGCCTCCTTCAGAGTGGAAATAAAATTCCAAGCCTAACCTTTCAATCTCTTCTCCTTATTCTTCAAATGGACAGCATCTAGACGCAACCAAGTAGAATAATGGAAACCAACAATGACCAACCAAGACTCACTAGTGTGGCACTCTTTATAGTAGAGTTGTAGAGGTTATGAATCCACTAATGAAGGGGAAAGGACTTATCTCAAAGCGTAAAATATTTGGAGATAATATCAAGGGTAAAAAATGGGAGTATTCAACCATATCCTCAACCAACAAGTACCATAACTTTGTTCTCAAGAATTCTAGAGGTCGAAGCTTCTGCTCCATTTTTGGAGAACCTACCTGAAGAGGACCAACGCGACTTTACTGTTGAATTCCTACGCTGACAGTGTTGTTCACAGGTTAAGGATAGGGTGACAAGCATGAGGCTATTAAGGGAAGAACCACGATGGGCTTGTAAAATAAGGTGTTTTACAAACTTTTGCAGAAAAGCTTCAGGGCATTTCTCTTTTAGGTCTTTGGGGATATCTCAAGCATGCCATCCAGTATGAAAAAGTTTATACAGCTTTTGTTGCTTTGCGGTGTTTGTGACATGAGCGACACAAAATATGACACTTAGGATAAGGACTCAAGGAATGTGACAAAATATTTTGTAACAGATGCCCCCTAAAGCATGAAAGCAAAACCATAATTGATGGTTGAATCACTTTATGGGCCATGGCAAGGAATTTGGAAAACCACTGTCAGGAGATTTGCCAATCAAACACCATACAATCTACAACATCTCTGATATGAACATGCCTAATAAGATATCTTTGAATAGGAATCAAATAACACATGAACCCACAGCATGGATGCAGACATCCGTCTGAAAAAAATCATGGAAATAGATCCACGATATAGTCGCAGCCATTTGAATAGAAAGGATCATGTGTACAATCATAAATACTAAATAACTCCTCATAGCCTAGTTAATAACATATATGATCCAGGGTCTTCGTCTTTATCTCAATCTACCCACTATACGAATCTAACCATTTGAATAGATGTGATGATGTCGAACGTGGTATAAACCACCTGATTACCGGTCGATGATGTAAACCATTAACAGGTGCAAGAGAAACCACCAATAATGATGATAGCCCTCAAGGTACGACAACACAATCTACAAGTGTGAATGAATGAGATAAAATCGAACACTTTCAAAATCATTCGATCGAAGGCCAATGATGTGAACCTATCGTCGAACGCAAATAAACTTCCATTGAGGCATGCAAGCTCCAAGGTACTAAAAAAGAGTTTCTAAACCATATTCCTAGATAATGAGCTAAAGTCGACAAGAAGTGATCCGTCGAAATAGGGCCATAATGATTCCCACATCATCGACATGAAACAAAGGATTTCTCATAATGATAGCAGTGATTCAAGATCGTTGCAAATAGGGTCAAATAAGCATAGGATTTTGGAATTTACAGATAGGACTTCTCTTGAACATTTCAGCGACACGATTCCAAAATTTGGCATCATTTTTCTCAAAATGGGATCAAAGGAAATGGTGATAGCAGATGATGATCAAATGAGAGGAAAATGTATTTCCAAAACTAGGAAGGAAATTGACGAATGAAGGATTACAAAAAATCTGTCAGCTTTTAACAGAACCATTAGTGAATCTTTAGGGATCCTTCCTAACTTTCCTATTACCTTGGAAGGTAAAATTTTCTATATTAATATTATGGTAGTACAAGGCCCCTTGGATTTCCATTTTATCCTTGGGTGAGACTATGTCTATGCAATGAAATCTATCTTATCGACAGTCTTTCGCGTGATGTCTTCCCCTCACAGTGGAAACATTGTGACAATTGACCAACTTTCATTTTTTGCTCTTGATTCGACTACGAGTCATGTGACATCCGTGAATTTTCCTTATATGGAAGTGGTATCCACCCCGCCACAGGTTAATTATGTGGCAACCAGTCCCATTTTTTCAGTTACCGATGCAAGTGAGCCTCTCACTGTTTTCTCAATTTATTTTGACTTAGATTTGGTAATTGACATGGTGAATCCTATGGGGGTATTTGATCACGATGTTCTTATCCATATTGAGTCCCTTGACATGTGTTCCTTCCAGATAATTTTTTTTCCATATAATTAAGACCTCTTGGAAGCCATGATTGAGGTTTTTCCCTTGACATGTGTTTCTTCTAGTTGGAAGCCATGATCAATATCCTTATGAGGATAGTTATTTTACTCTGTCAACCTCGTTAAAAAATGAAATAGGTTTCCATGAGGATGGTTCTTTTACTGTGTCAAACTTGTTAAAAAATGAAACAGGTTCCCATGAGGATAGTTCCTTTTACTGTTTCAACCTCGTTAAAAAATGAAACATGTCCTTATGAGGATAGTTCTTTTATTGTGTCAACCTCGTCAAAAAATGAAACATGTCCTTATGAGGATATTTCTTATATTGTGTCAACCTCGTTAAAAAATGAAACAGATCCTTATGAGTATAGTTCTTTTATTGTGTCAACCTAGTTAAAAATGAAACAGGTCACTATGAGCATAGTTCTTTTCCTATGTCAAGCTCATTAACAAATGAAACAAATCCTATTCTAATTGAATCGAGTCTTTTACTGGATCTCGTAAATGTTGAGTCGAGACTTTCATCTGATATCGTAAATGAACCTTCATTCCATCTAGCTATTATTAACCGGTAGTCTACTAAGGTGAATGAAATGAATCTTGGGGGGCATGTACCCTTGCAGGTTATGCTTGGGGGCATTGAAACTTATCTCAAGCACACTTTTTTCTCTGTTTCAATCTTGTGTAAAAATAAAACCACTCTCAAGCATAATTTTTCTCTATTTCAAGCTTTTAAAAAATGAAACCTATCTCGAGTCTATTTCGGTTATTATTTTCAAGACTCGTTAAACTCATGAAAATCACGAGATTCTTTTTCTATATTTCATGCTCCTAAAACACATCAAAATGTCAATTTATTTCCGTCTTTTCCTGCTCATAAATTAAATTGAAAGTCAGCCATATGAGTACACTTGTATACTTTTTCGGACTCACTAAAACTTATGAAAAAAAGTGAAACCTTGGAGTTCTCCTTTTCAGCCCTTTCTAGACTCCTAAACATGAAAATATTGTTGGGCACTTGACTATTTGAGCTAGTAAGAGTAAATGAACAGTCGTCTATTTAGTATAAGTTTACCCCTTTTCCAGACTAAACTAGAATATTTAAGAAAAAGATATACGTTGACTAAGCATGGTCAATAGAGTTCTCCCCTACATTATTTTATCCTTTTTTGGGCTTTAGGTACAAAATTTACGAAAAAAGAACATGTGGAGTTTACTTATGTTTTTCTTCCGACTCCCTAAAAATGAAAAATAATGAGTTTTACTTTCTCCGAGTTTTTTAAAATTTATTTTGAAATAAAAATATGAGTTTTCTTTTTGTTTCTTTCGAAACTCTTTAAACATGAAAAAACATCGAGTTAACCCTACTCTGGACTCGTAAAACTTAAACAGTGCAGGACCCACCAGTTACAACAGGATCGAACACTCCTTCTTAGGGCTCACTAAAAATACTTCAGAGGACTCATCCGAAGGATGAGCTTATATGACAAGCATAATTTATCCTCCTCAAGCTTGTGTAAAAATAAAGAGGTGCTTGCCAGTAATGGTGGGGGGGAATTGGGAAAGAACATTCATTTTTGTATTATTAAAGGCAGTATGTCACTCTTGAACATGACACTCTGTCACATTTGTGTCCGGGTTGGGTAATTTATTTGTCTCACAGTTAATCAAACCTCATTGAAAGTCTTCAGCTATTTTTGGGTATTATCGTTGAGTCAAATGTTTCCAAGTCATATTTCGTGTCACCAATATGTTCAAGAGAATTTTGACCTTAGTAAAACTTACCCTTCTATTCATAACCTTCAATCACGTCGGTCATCCTCGAGTAAGTCCTGAATCACTTCAAATATTGTTCTTCAAAACTTGATATGAAGTTTCGTGTCATAAGCCCTCCTATGACAGATCGCTTCCTATCGAATTTAGCTCACTATCTAGGAAGTTGATATAGAAACCATTTTAAGTACCTTGAGGCTTGCATTTCTTAATGGCATTTTTCTCGCTTTCGATGATAGGTTCTCATCATTGGCCTTCAATGAATGATTCCATGAGTGTTCAACTTCAAAACTTTTAACAAAACTTTGTAGGTTGTACTGAAGTACCTTGAGGACCATTGGAATTAATGGTGGTTTCTCTCGCACTAGTTAACGGTTCACATCATTGACTAGTAATCAAGTGGTTTCTACCATGTTTGACTTCAAGAAATTTACTCACACGGTTAGATTCGTACATCGATAAGGATATAGATCAAGACCCTAGATCTAGTTTCATCCATCCAAGCTGTGTGGATCCATTAAATATTCATGATTGTAAATATAGATCCATTGATGGCTACGTCCATACTATGTCTATTGTTGACATGGATCTTTGTGTATTTCCCTACTAGTTCATCGAGTTATGATTACTCTGAGTATGGGAATGCCTACCTCAGTGATGTTTATACAAAAGCATGATATGGTAATCCTTGATTGTTTGTTTCAAGTCCTCAACCAATTGGTCTCTGATCCAAACCTTTGACATGATAAAGCACTTTAGTCATCAAACATATTTTCTAGCTTTGCACTTTAGGGGGCAATCTGTTACACAAAAATTTGTCACCATGATTGTCAATTCAAATATCTTGTCATCCGATGGAGTGTCTCAAGTGAATCCCCTATGAAGCTTGAAGTAAAACAATACCAGGGACCAAAGGAATTTTGTTTTTCATTGCTTAAAATCCCTTTTTGAGCATATGTGAGGTTTTCGTTAACAAAACTCACGCATGTGCAGTTTCTTCCACTGTAAACTACGCAGATATACGTAATTTATTCTCCTATAAACTATGCAGGTATGTTCATGCAGGTAAAAATAAAAAAATTAAGTTCTAGGAGCTTTGGTTGAGGAACTTTATCCAAATTAGAAACCTCGAACCACTACATACTTGCGCCTCATCCCTTGGTATATGGAACTAATCTCCTTTTCTTAAGGATCATATCCCTTGAGAAGTGGAACTAGAAACCTCCTCATCCTTCCTATAAATTAAACATAGGACTAAAGGAATGAGAGACTATTGAGACTTAGATTTGTAAACTCGTGTTGTTGGTTTTGGGTCTGAAGATATTTTCATCAAGGGAAGGAAAGGATACCATTGGAAGAGGCTTGTGACATCAAGACAACCAGGTTGTAAGCTTGTTTCCCTTCGATTTCTAATACATCTTTCCTAATTTCATCTATTGTTAATGTTATTTGTGGGATTCCTTTATCACTCACATGGCTTAGGACTCATTATTGATTTAATTATATGTTGTATGTTAGATTATGGATTTCATTTATCTTTGCTTTTTTATGTGAGATGCTTTGATCTCTTTGAATGTTTTTGTATGTGCATATCTCTTTTGGAGAATCGTGGAGAAGTTGTGGAAAGAATTTGGAAAGACTCTAAAGCATTGAGGAAAAGTTGGTTGTGGAAAGCACTGAAAGGACTTCTACAAGCACTTCTTTCATAGGTAAGTGATCCTTCACATATTACATGTTTCATGTTTTAGTTATAGGCTAAGGAAATAACTATTGTTTTGTTTGTTTGTTTCTAGTTTTCCTTTAGGATTATAGGGAGATTGCTCTTGTCCACAAGAGGGGTTTATTCAGGTAACAAAAGTTGAAAGAAAAATTATGGCAACAAGGAATTCTACCACTCACAACTATAAAGATGGAATTTTTGTTGCTCCTTACTAAAGAAATTGATTGTGATTGTCTTCCCTACACCAAAGTTCTTTGTAAGCTTGGAGTTGTGAGACTTTCTAATTAGCCATGGTCGCTCACCTTTAGGAATATATCACTTATCCAAGTTGTAGATTAATCCCTCCTGGAGATGGTAGTCAATTATTTTGTCACGACCGTGCACATGAATCTAGCTCTGCAACAACTAAAACACCTCATTGAAGTTCCTATCCTTTAAATATGCCTCTATGTATGCATCATGGGTGAATGGATCCGTGTGCATAAGAGTTCCAAAATTTTTCATCATTGATGTGGGTGGCCTTGAAAGCATGACATCTAACTTATTTATGTTTCTCTTCATGTACTTGATCACTAAATAAAACTGTTGTAAAAACCCCATACACTTGTCTTTTTTTTTCCTAGGAAAAAAATCGTAATTTCCATCAATTATTAAAAAAATTACATGTTGTATCAGCTGCATATTCAGAACATCATAAAAAATATTTATAGAGTAGCGTGCAGTTCAAAACATATATAGCATCAAAAAATAATGTATCCCAAAAAGTTGATGTGCCAAAAATGCCTCTAATCAGTCAAACTGACTAGATGGCTCCAAAATTCTTGTATCTTCAATGAAAGGCCTATGGTAATATTGGAAAGATTTTGGTACATTTAGTTCATTGATGAGCCATTGTCCCCAAGTTGGTTGAGCGACTTATTTGGATAGGTAGTCAGCCACTTGGTTCCTTTCCCTGTAAATATGAGTAACAGTAATGGAATCAAAGTGATATTTTAGTGCTATAACCTCATCGAGCAATCCTATGAGTGTTTTCACGTGACATTTGGCTACATTGTTGAACCAGTTTATTACAATCTTAGAGTCCCCAAATATCTAAATTTTGTGGCATATTTTTTCAAGGGCAAAGATAAGAAGTAGTCTGAGGCAATTAAGTTCCAAATAATTGTTGGTGCCCGGGCCTAATTCCATCTTAATATTGTAATGGTGGGTGTCTGAATGATATAGAATGGAACCATCTCCATAACCTGCAATTCTGGCTACCCCATCAAAATATTCCCAGGGATTCCAGTTTCCCCATCAAAATATGCCCAGGGATAAGCTTTGTCTATAGATTCGGGCACAAGCACACTGCCTTGCGCCTTTATTTCCTTAACGGGTCTCATATGGAAAAGTGCTACAATTGAGTTGCATATGGGAAGCCAGTTAATCGTGGAATTTTGAAAGGTAATGAGATTGCGAGCCAACAAGATTCCCCATGAAACCAAGAGAGGAAGGTTTTGATCTTTCAAGGATGTAACCAAGTGCCACCATTTTTTCCATGTCGATGGGATAGAATCCCCTTGCTAGATGTGAGTTATGCCCAGGGAAGAGGAGGTCAATTGCCATAACTTGCAGGTCGTGGGGAAATTTAAGAATCGGTGATCAATGTCCTCACCATGTTCTTTCACAGACCACATCTGGATGGTCCATGAATTGATCTCCTTGCAATATTATTTTATGTGGGTGCATGGTTTGTGAGTAGACACCACATGAATAACTTAGCCTTTGGAGGTGCCTTCAACTTCCAGAGGTGCCTCCACCACCAATTCAGCTCATGGGGTTCTTGAGCTAAGATGAGTGTAATATAGCCTTCTTAGGGGTGTATAATCCATGCAGGGAAGCATCCCAAATCAACTCGTCCTCCCTCTTAGAAATTATGACATGGGTTGCCCTTAGTGCAGTGACATATTTATTCCATTCCCCAATCCAATTATTTGGGATGTTCAGTGCTTGTGGATATTTACAAGCTCATGATTACCATGTAGAATTGTCCTCATCCGCTATGTGACATAGATAGTGGATCCTTGAGCCCACGAGAAATTGTCTTAATTCCATTTATAGTAAGTGCTCCCGCCCATATCCTGACTAGGCGTCCATCCAATCCGAACCAAAGTGCCTGATCCAATGCACCAAGCAAGGCCACGTTTGATGACAGCAATTTATTTTGTTATTGCACGCCATACAATGAATTATTTGGGTCTGCATCTAATGTGTCCTTTGATCCAATCAATAGTGGTCATAGGTGCAATGTATTTAAGATATGTAACCTCCTACCAAATATTGTTTGAATTTAGTAGTTTCCATCTCATTTTAACAGCCAAAGTAGTGGTGAATAGTTTAAAACCTTTAGGCCGCAACCTCCCCACTGTTTTGGTTTTGCAATTTTTTCTCAGCCTACCCAAGCAAAGATGTTTCCCTCCTTCTTTCCCCTCTAAAAGAATCTCCAACAGATTTGTTGTATTCTAGATGTAACGCCCTTAGGGATCCAAGAAAGTGCCATCCAGTAAACTAGAAGAGCCTCCAATACCGACTTGATGAGGATAAGCGTCCAACTCTAGAAAGCCATATTTGTTGCCAAATATTAATTCTCCTCTCCACTTTCACTATAATCCAATTCCAATTTGTGATCCTGTAATAATTGGGTTTGAGCCTGAACCCCAGTTATTTAAACCCCTCCTCTATATCTCGGTTATCAAATTGGAATTTTTGGAGTGCATGTCTACTCTCTTAAATGGAGCATCTAGCCATCATGATTGTGGATTTGATGAGATTGGGCATCATGGCTGTAGCTTTACAAAAAAAATTTCAAAATCATCTTGAAACAATTGGAGTCTCAAATTGATCCATATAGAAATATGAGAACATAATCAAAAAATAATAGATGAGTTAGGTGAATATATTCAGTAATTTTGACCCCCATTAAATTCCCATCTTCCCTAGCTAAGGCAATGATAATGGTTAGCCCCTCCATGATCAGAAGGAAGATCAGTGTGGATAAAGGGCATCCTTTTCTGAGACCTCTCCCAGCATGGAAAAAATCAAATGCTGCACCATTAATGAGAATGTTGAAAGATGCATTTGTGATGTAGCACATGATCCAATTTATGAAGGAGTGGGGGAAGCCAGTATGAGTGAGGATAAGTTATAAATAGGTCCAACAAGTGAAATCAAAATCCTTGGCAAGGTCGATCTTAAGAATGGTACTTTTGAGGCTTTTGAGTTTGATAATATGCAGTGCTTCTTGAGTCGTACCAATGGCCTTATGAATTTTCCTTTTATGGAGAAAGGCAAATTGTTCCTTGGATATATGTCGGGATAAAATAGGTTTGATACGGTTGGATATGATCTTCGCAATGATTTTGTATAAGCAGTAACATAAGGAAATGGGCTTGTAGTCGTTAAAGGACAGAGGCTTGTCAATTTTAGGGATGAGGGCAATGAATGTGGAATTGAAGCCCTCATACATTCCGCCCGAGACTCTACAATATGCAATGGCCAGAATAAGGTCCTTACCAATATGTTCAAATAAGGATAGATAAAAGTCAATAGGCCATACATCCGGACCAAGGATATTGTCTTTTTTTAACCATTTTAGTACTACTTCTATCTCCCTTAATGTAACAACAACATTGAGGTTATCGGTATCTTCATCCCCTACATACCTTAGCATTTTCATGGCAATACTAAGCACCTATGATATATTAGCCACCTATGGGTCTCTGTATATATGGGAGAAGTGTCTAATACCCATGTCTAAGAGCTGATGGTGAGTTTTTTTCACCCTACCTGCTTGATCCTTCAGTTCCCAAATGGTGTTGATACTTTTCCAGCCCTTTGCACATTGCTGAAAGAATTTGGTATTGTCATCACCCGCCTTGAGCCAAATAGCCCTACTTTTGAGTCTCCAGGTTTCCTATTTTTATCTTAATAGTTTGATCTTTTCCGTTTCCAATTGGATTAGTTGTTCCTTCGTCACACTGGATGTGAAACCCAAGCATTCTGATCCAGACAATAGTTTTATTTCTCTTTCAAACCTCTACAACATTTATTCATCTCAAAGCCTCTTCTCCCTTGCCCATTTGATTTTCATATCCTTGATCTTGTTCAAGTTGTTGGCGATGACTCTCATCGGCATGATGTTGTGATCCTGATGGAAATGTATCTAGGACTCCATAACTATTTTTGTGGAATTCAGGTTCGTCCATCCAGGTGGGATTAAACTTGAAAGGGGAGTGTGGCCTGCTATTCCCCCCATGGATTTCAAAATATATGGGGGAATGGTCTGAGATGCCTCTTGATCCCACCCATTGTCTAGCCTGTCCACCCTATCTACTAACTTGTATTTGATCAAGAAGCGGTCCAACCTTCACGCTAAAGCACCTTCCCCAATCCATCTATTGCACCAAGTGGGAAAATTTTTAGGCATATCCAGATCTAGCAGATCATAAATACCCATCAAATTCTCAAAATAATCTGACAGGGGATACAGCATGGCATTAGGACCCCAAGATTATGCCTGTCCAATGGAGAAATTTAGGTCCCCACCCATAATGATATTATCCACCCTCATGATCTATGATCCCATAAACTTGTCCCAAAATGTAGGTCGGTTATGGCAGGGGCCATAAATATTTATTATCCAGAATGGAATATCAAAATACGATGTTGTAATGTTTGCACCAAGTACCCCTTCCCTACCCCATAAATTATTTACTTTGATGGTTCGATTGTTGAATCCTATGGCACATCCCCCAGATCACCCTCTCACATCCAAGGTCTGAAAACACCATTCCGGGCATAATTTGGATAGCATCTTGTGAAAAACCTCCCCAATCCCCAATGTTTCTTGAAGAAAAATGACATTCACTTTCTCTAAAACAAGCAGTCGCCTAAGAGCCATTTTCTTTTCAGGGTTAGCTAACCCTCTGCAGTTGAAAGATAGACAAGTCATGGATCACCCATGGCAGGGGTATCCTTTTCTCTAAGAACCCGATCAATTGATATTCTCCTCCTCGAAGCCACCTCGATCCCTGCTTGAAGGATGGCTTTGGAGAGCGAGGATGGTCTACCCCTGGAGGATTTCTGAACCTTGAGGGAGGGATCGTTACCTAACCCAAATGAGTGGCTGGGTAGGGCTTTTTTTGAGGACTTAAGGTTAAATCGGTGGGAGGAGCTATAACCTAAATGCTCAAACACAGTTAAGGGGCCAGAGTCACCAACATGAATGGTAGGGATGGGGGAAGATGGAAGAGGGGGAGAAGTGCTACAGGGAAGCTAATGAGGACAATAATTTGATTATTAATTATTGAAATAGATGAAATATTAGATAAAATAGGAGATTCAGTAAGAATAACATTATAATTAATGAGGGAAGAGGGAAAGATCAAAGTACCCGGAATGGGCCTGAAGTCTACCTCTTGTGGTTGAGTGACCATTGTTGGAGTCACTTGAGGAGCGCTATGGGGAGTCACCTTCCGGGAGGCTCGCGAAGGTCTCAATTCAGTGGAAAGCATCTCTTGTGTTGTATCCATGCTAAAAACCTATGTGGTTTGAGTCTCCATGCACCAAAGTCTTGGGAGGTTCCCCGTTGAGAATGTGAAGTAAGATGATGGAGCTTAGTGAAATGAAGTCGCTCACTAAGTGGGCCCGCGCAGTAAATTCGGCGCAAAGTCTATTTTTAGACTATGTCTATTTTTAGACATACGGAGCATAATTTGGGAATTCTACTTGGAGATTTTCGAGTATGCGACATGTCGGTAAAAATAGATGAGACCCTATTTTTTAGGACCCAGACTATTTTTAGACTGATCTCCTAAAAATATGGAAGTCAAATATTATTTACCCTCAATAATATTTTGACTATAAACAGCAGTTTACTCTCTTGGCGCACTTCAGTTTGAGTCATGGAGGTGACTCATGCAACTGACACAAGGAATCACGTGGTTCCTAGGGTTTGATGGCATTTTGCATGGTTGGCTTCAGTTAGACTTCAGTGGCAGGAGTTTTGGAGGAGTTAACGGGACAGATAGTGGAGTTGTGTTCTGTTTGTTTTAGTTGAACTAGTTTGGATTAGTTAACTAACTAATCAACTAGATATGAGTGGAGTAAATTAAATAATATTTAATTTACTAAATATTAACTCATTAGTCAACCTCAAGAACATGGTTCACTCGGGTGCATGATCGATTCGGTGGAGACCGGTGGAAGAGGTAGATGAAAGGGTGAGTAAAGCTGAGTTGGTAGATTTGTTTTGCATAGGTTTTGCATTACACTTGGAGGAATTGTCCATGACAATTACGCGATCAGGAAGGGATTAGACCTTGAACCTCTTCATATACGAGGCCATGATTGCGCAATAGAGGCAAGGCAATTGAGGCGGGAGTTTTGAACCTCGAGACTTGTTCAAAAGGCGAGTCAGTTGTGATAACTTCATGAGAAATCTTGAGTACTTGTGAGGAGTATTGTACTTGTTTGGTTACTTGATTTCTCCATTATTATTTTAATAGGTACGGGGTTTTCATTATAGCTTTCCCCCATACATGCGAGTTAATGTGTGATTGATTTGATGTGAGATTGCTTACATTATTTCCGCATGTGACAATTAATTGTAGAAGAAGTTATATGTTATGTATGCAATTCCAGAGTGATATGACCGGGTTAATCTTGATGAATAAAGTGATTTATTCGGCTATTTTCACCATGGTATCGAGCAAGATTAATTGTCGAAGTCTATTACGGTGATTGCAAACTTATTTCCTGGACGATGCATGGGGGCCGGGTAGCCTCGGGAATATTCATCCTTCTTTGGAGTGAAAGATCGAGTGAATGCCCTTTACGAGTCAATCTCGATTTGGAAATAATTTGTTTTCAAGTGTAGATCGAGCGATAGAGCTTGGAGTTTGGAATTCGAATTTTGCGAAGGTTGTTCTTCTTGGTGCGGTGTTGAAAGATGTCTTCTTTCAATGGTTTGCGGCTCGAATATGCTCTGTGAAAGCTGATTCGAACTATGTTGCATGGAAAGATCGAATGGAAGCGGTGTTAGAAGATAATGGTGCAGAAGGAGTTGGTGGATGCGGATGTCCCAAAGCGCGATGCGGCTGCAGTGATGCATGGCAAAGAAGATCGCGAAATGTCGAAGGATCTGTTGGAGGTGTCGAGATCATATTGTATCCGGCCTGCATGGAAAGGCTACTCCATATTTAATGTGGAAAGCTTTGACGGATCTATTCAGGTAAGAGTGACCAAAGGAGTGGCGCTCAAAAACCTTTCGGGAACATCAAGATGGAGAAGGGCGACAGTATCGTAGCTAAATACCTCACGGTGCTCCAATGCGAGATGAGCGGGAAGTGTAGGAGTTGCTGTCGATGAGGATATGGTCGACCTGGCTCTCCTTGGTCTTCGAAGGCTTGGCACTCATATCAAGATAGTGTCAATGGTCGGGAAGCTGGGGATGGGAGCGCCTTTGGGCGGATCTCATGCGGGGAGGAGATGGGAGGACTACTGAGATGGATCTTCATCGAAAGGAAGTGATGAAAGCTGGCTGGTGTCCAAAGCTAAGAAAGGGAAGAGTAAGAAGACCTCTCATTCACGGAGCTAAGGGCAAGAAGCGGGGATATGGCGAAAGTGAAATGTTTTTCTTGCCATGATCACGGACATTATGCTACCAATTGTCCAAAGAAAGAAGAACAAGCAAAAGCGGGGAGAATGCCAAGGTGGAGAAGCTTTGGCTTCACGATTCGAGCTTGACTTTTCATGATTGCATGCTTGGTTCAAGTGTGATGGGATCGGTGTGGTTCTTGGACGACGGTGCGTCATTTCATATGACGGGAGATCGGGAGTTGTTCTCGGATGCGGAGGACAAGGATTTGGAGTATGCACATCGAGATGGGCGATGACGGTAGATCTGATGCGGGTATCGGTACCGTATCCTTTCGAGAGATCTGGTAAACCCTTTGTAAGGATGTCATGCATGTGCACAGTTGAAGAAGAACTGATTTGGTAGCGATGTTGGAGGATAAGGGTTATGATGTGGTCTTCGACGAAGAGCTTTCTGCCTGATTAAGACCTCTGGAGAGACCGGGAAGATAGGGTTGAACTACAGAACCTTTATCGGTGCGGGTAGATAGTGACTATGGCATACAAAGTTTGGAGATGTAGTGAGCCGGGATGAGGGCGAACTATGGCACGGAGATTGGGCCATCTTCACCATGGAGCTTTGAAGATTCGCAGCAGATTTCTCTTGGACTTCTAAGGGCACCCTTGCGCGGTCGGATCGGTGCGAGGGTGTGCTAGGGAAGTATGTAAATACCTTTCACGAGAAGGATAGTCGCGCCCACGACGATCCTTGAGAAGTTCACACGGAACGTGTGTGGTCCTTTCTCTGTTGCTTCGACGGCAAAGCACGGGTATTATGTGATCTTTGTTGATGATTTCTCTCGAAAGTCTTGGATCTTCTTCATGCGAAGAAGAGCGATACATTCGCGAAGTTCGTGAGTTTAAAGCAATTCGAGAAGGAGTCGGAGGGAAGAAGGTGATTGCTCTAAGGAGTGATAACGTTGGTGAATTCATCTCGAAATTTGAATTCAAGGAGTTAACGGCCTTGAAGGGATTCGGAGAAGAGAACTCATCGCACCCACCTTACACGAACGGGGTGGGCGGGGCGGAAGCGAACGATCGTGGGTGCACCGGAGGCGTGTTGCATAGTCGGGGCCCTGCCCTTCACTTGTGGGCTGAGGCATGCAATACAGCGGTGTATGTGCGGGAACCGTTGTCCTCACAAGGTTCTTGGCATGAGTACACCCGAGGGAGGCTTATTACGAAAGCAAGAGCTTTGATATTTCCCATTGCGGATTTTCGGATCTCTTTTGTCACCACATGCATGTGACGAAGGATGCAAGAAGGGCCGGATCAATTGCTGAAGTTGGAATATTTGTAGGGTACAACAGTACACCTCAAAACTATCGGGTGTATGTGCCCGGTGTTCGCAAAGGCTGTTGTGCGACGGGATATAAAATTCCGGGAGGAGAAAGCCATGCGGTGTTCGCTTGAGGAGGAGCTACACTTGCATGCGAGATGAGGCTGTTAGTTCCTAAGGAGGAGCTTCCGGATGTGGATCAGCCACAAGAGAGGGAGGTTCAGGAGTGGAAGAAACCACCCGAGCGCGCCAACCATCGGCGCATGCGCACTCTGACTAAGCGACGGCTCGGGATGCGAAGGTTGTAGGACCACCTACGACACGGCCAACGGAGGCAGTGATCCAGGGCCTCGTACAACGCTGGATACATGGCTCTTGTAAGTCAATGTGTTGTGTGAGAGCCATCCTCTTTGGTAGTGGAGGAACCCGCATGGGTTGGTGCCATGATCGAAGAATATGATTCGATCATCGGGAATTGCATGGGAGATTGTCCCAAGACCGGTTGGGAAATCGGTTGTAGGTTCGCGATGGATCTACAAGGTGAAGCGGGCGGGCGCGGGAGTGTGGAGAAGTACAAAGGCGAGATGCCTTCGCCGCGTGGCTTCCTCACGGATCGAGGGATTGACTATGAGGAGACTTTTGCACTGTCGCAGAGTACTCTTCCTCCTGAGACGATCCTTGCTCTCTCGAGCGCGGATGGGGTGGCACATTCATCGGATGGATGTAGAGGCTGCGTTCCTCAATGGAGTTATTGAGGAAGAGGTGTACATAGACGCACGAAGGTTTGAGGATCTTCGTGATGGTCGCATGTGTGCCGACTCAAAGAGAGAAACCTTGTATGGGCTGAATGACACCTCGTGCTTGGTACACTCGGATAGGCGACTACTTCTGGGGCTTGGATTCTCCAAGAGTGAGGCGATCAAACATGCAGATTGTGGTGGAGGAAGACGGCCAAATCATCATACGTATGTAGATGATGCGATTTTGGCCAGCGTGACCAGTTGATACTTTCATGCAAGGAGGATCTTGCAGAGTTTGAGATGAAGGACACAGGCATCCTTCATTTATTTCCTAGGATTGGAGATTTGGCGGCGCAGTGGAGGAATTTGTTTGTTTCTCGGAGGCAAGTATGCCGGGAGATCTCAGAGAGGTTCAACATGCGAGAGTTTGCAGCTTTGGTGATACCCCTCTTCACGGAGGTTGGAGGAAGAGGAGATGCTACTTCGGAGGAGGTAGTGGATGCCTTGTCTATCGGCAGGTTGGTGGGGTCGTTGATGTATACGGTCAATACTCGACCCGATGTATGCTATGCGGTTAACCCGGCTTTTCGCAAGCTGTGGTTAAGCTTTGCCAAGCTCTTTTGGAAGGCGGGCAAGCATGTGTTGCGCTATGTCGAGGCACATCGGGATATGGTTCATGGGCAGAGACGGGAGGGGATGAGAGTTGGGCGCGGTGCTTGAGGCATCGGTATCATCACATCGGGTGTGTTGGCGGGAGGATCATGATGCTTTCATATGTTCCCACGGAGGATCAGGATGCCGACATCCCGACGAAGGCGCTCACCAGGAGCAAGTTCGAATTCCACAGAGGCAGGATAGGGATTGCAGATAATCCATATCTTGCTGAGAGGGAGTGTTGAGAATGCAGCAAGATGATGGAGCTTAGTGAAATGAAGTCGCCTTCACTAAGTGGGCCCGCAGGCAAATTCTGGCGCAAAGTCTATTTTTAGACTATGTCTATTTTTAGACATACCGAGCATAATTTGGGAATTCCAGTTGGAGATTCTTGAAGTATGCGACATGTTGGTAAAAATAGATGAGACCCTTATTTTTAGGACCCAGGCTATTTTTAGACTGTGTCTCCTAAAAATATGGAAGTCAAATATTATTTATCCTTAATAATATTTTGACTATAAACAGCAGTTTACTCTCTTGGCGCACTTCAGTTTGAGTCATGGAGGTGGCTCATGCAACTGACACAAGGAATCACGTGGTTCCTAGGGTTTGATGGCATCTTGCATGGTTGGCTTCAGTTAGACTTCAGTGGCATGAGTTTTGGAGGAGTTAACGGGACAGATAGTGGAGTTGTGTTCTGTTTGTTTTAGTTGAACTAGTTGGGATTAGTTAACTAACTAATCAACTAGATATGAGTGGAGTAAATTAAATAATATTTAATTTACTAAATATTAACTCATTAGTCAACTCAAGAACACCTCAGTTCACTACAGTGCATGATCAGTTCAGTGGAGACCAGTGGAAGAGGTAGATGAAAGGGTGAGTAAAGCTATCAGTTGGTAGATTTGTTTTGCATGAGTTTTGCATTACACTTGGAGGAATTGTCCATGACAATTACGCAATCAAGGGAAGGGGATTCGAACCTTGAACCTCTGCATATACAGGCCATGATTGCGCAATAGAGGCAAGGCAATTGGCGGGGAGTTTTGAACCTCAGACTTGTTCAAAACTGAGTCAGATTGTGAGTAACTTCATGAGAGAGTACTGAGTACTTGTGAGGAGTATCGTACTTGTTTGGTTACTTGATTTCTCCATTATAATATACACAATAGCTGCGGGGTTTTCAGCTATAGGCTTTCCCCATACATACTGAGTTAATGTGTGATTGAATTGATGTGAGATTGCTTCTGTTATTTCCGCATGTGACAATTAATTGTAGAAGAAGGTTATGTGTTATGTATGCAATTCTAAATTGATATATGACCAGGTTAATCTTCAGTGAATAAGTGATTTATTCAAATATTTTCACAAGCCCATATTGGTAGCATTGATGAGTGTACATTCCTTGTAATGCATGGCATCACTTGCATCTAAAGGGCACCCCTTAATATTCCATAACTTTCCATCTGGTAATGTCCCTGTACTTCAAGTGATAACTTTCCACCAGCCCCTCGCGAGTATCCAAGTACACCAGAATTCTCTCCACAGAGATGTTCCCAGTCTCCATATAAGACCGAACATGCTCCAAGTAAATTCCCAGGTCTTCTTCAATGCACCTGAGGACGTCCTCCGTCCAAAATTGCAGCGGCAGGCCAGGTAACTGCACCTCAATAGGACCAGCTCCCATTTTTTCTTTGTATGGGTTGAAGAGGGAAGTCCATCGTTTGAGCAGGACTTGGGTCATCTCTATATGCCAATATTTAGAAAATACCCAGCTTGCCATGTCTGGATGAGAGAAGATACAGGTGAACCAACCCCTATTCATGGTGAGTACTACGGGGAAGTGTTCCAGTATGTTCCCCCAGATCTCAGAGGTCCATTTTTTAAGTTTGACCAAGGTGTAATTTCTTCCGTATATCCTTCCAACCAAGACCATTTGGGTAGTCTCCTCCGCTTGTTGCATGTTGATGCCTTCGTCGAAAACTAGGCCTTTGCCCTTTTCACAACTCTTAGTACACTTAGCCTTTTTTTTCCTTATTTTATGAGCTAGTATGTCTCAAGTGAGACCCACTTCTTCTGGAAGGGTATCGTCAGAGTTCGACGCCATGTTTTCTTTCAGATGAGGTATCAGTAGTGGAATTCCTTCAAAACAACCTTAGGCTTTGACAGTAGGAGGGCTCCCCAAAATGTCCTTCGGATGGATAATTTCCTCAACAGGTTATAGACCTAGGTGTTCAAATCCAAATTCCTCATCGTGGGCACCACAGAGACCCTTTGTGCCCTCAGTGGCCACACCTAGTTCCTCCGGTATAGTCTTAGGCTGTTGGTTGTTCCATAGTCTGAGAATCAACGGTGAGGGTATGGAGAAAGTGGGTGAGGCCGGTATATATGGGGCAATATCAGTAAACTGCTTCGTAATAACCGGATTAGTTTCCCTAATCCCTAGTTGCCTGAGTGATGACTCACCCACCTCCATGTCCATTAATCAGGGTTACACCTGTTCCGTTTAGGCCGATGTTACATCCATGTGAACCTGAATTGCCTATTGAGGTGGGTAGTTGGTCCAAATCTATGTCGGTTCCTACGTATTGAAAGAGTATTCAAGCTCAACCTCCTTCATAATGACGTTCCAAGAAAATAGAGGTATTGTCCAGCAGAAACTCCCAAAAGCCACTTGTCTTCTTCGAATAGTATGAGAAAAAAGCATAGGGACTCTAACCATCTGCCGCGCTCTGATGGGGTCCAGGGTTATGCAGTCGAATTATTATTATACTCATATGTCGGGTTGTTGGCACTCATGAGAGTCATGAAGCCCTCTAGGCAGTCAACCCCTCCAACTTCTACCTGAGATGGTTAAAAAAAAAATGACTTCATGTTGTGTTAGCCCCACACCAAACTCCCTCACAAACGCAAGGCCAAGGTATAACCCCATGGTATCCCATCGCATGGTATTGAAGCCGCATTTTCCGCCATTACTAGGGTATTGCACCTGTAAAATCCTCTATCGCAAGGGTCAGCTTGTCATTTGTATCATCTAAGAATTGTTCATTTATGCAATGTAAAGTAGGTTTCCCCCTCGAAGAGGATGATTTATACAAACCCCATCAACCTGTCATGTTTGATTTGCTTTGACTTATTATAGCCATGCAGTGTAGTGGTTAGTGATCTATGTGGATGATTATCTCTTTTCCCATCAGATAATGTTTCCACTTCTTTAAAGCTTGCACCAGGCATAGAGCTCCTTGCTATATGTAGGGTAGTTGATAAATGCCCAATGAAATACTTCATAATGGTAGTTTGTAGGCCTTCCTCCTTGAATGATATGGATTTGTTCATTATATTGTTTGTAATCCATATCAATTCTTTGAGAGTGTAAAAAGTGGAGGAATGAACTCATATGACCATTTTTACTGATGGGACAGAATTTGGTAGAATGGGGTTTGAAACCTTCTAAGAGCATTTTGAGGTATCAAACGACATTTTTTGAGGGGTAAAACTTTGCCACAATAGTGTTGCATTATATTTTCCTATTTTACACAAAGAGACCTATCCAACGGTGAAAAATCACCTTATTCATAGTCCGTATGTAAAATATATGCCACTTGGAAGTTGACCTTCCTATTTTGACCACAATAATTCGAGAGGATGTCATGTTAGCCCCCATTACTCATGAAAAAGGGGCTAGCCATGTGATCACGATGAATAAGACACTAGAAGAGTTAATACTTAAACTCTAATTAAGAGTTGAATGAGTCAAACTTAACCACTAGTAGGCTATCGAGTTGTGTTATAACCATGCCATTAGGAGGAAGAGGGGTTCCATTCTTTTTTATTACATCGTGTTCCATATATGAGCAAAGTAGCTGAGAGGGATAGGGAGAGTGCACACAGAGAGGATTTTTGCATTGTAGTAGTCCAAAAGCCATAGGCATTACTTATTTATACTTGTTACCATTTTCTATTCAGAGAAATAGAGAGGAGGGGTCTCACCTTCCAATTGGGGTTTTTTCCCGAAAGGATTTCCTGGGATATATCTTGTGTCAATTATGGTTTGTGAAATTTTATTTCGATGTTCTCTATTCTCTACATAATTATAATTTGCATGCATACACAATAAACAATGATTAACGGGTCTATAAATCTAAGGAAAAAATAGGCTACAATGTAGACGAAATTTGCTAATATATTTTGGGAAGAGATTTATTGTGATGAACTTTCCACGTGAATATCCATAAGGGGGCCATATCACTTTATCAAGACTACTCCCATGGCATACCCACTTGCATCTATCTCCACTTCAAAGGGTTGTTGCAAGCACGGTAATGTTAGAACTAGTGCTTGATTAATATTCTCCTTTAACTCCTCGAAGGCCCTTTGTTGACACCTTCCCCGCTGGAAACTCTTTCCACTCCTTATTATAGCATGAAGTGGTGATTCTCCTATTGAAACTGAGGCTATGAATTTCCTTAGGCACTATGTTTCCCCAACTTAACCCCCAACCTCATATACATTATTCGACACTGGCCACTTCGAGATTGCCTCCTTTTTGGCAGGATCTATCTTCAACTCTCCTTCACCTATCACATACCCATATAAACCAGAGACTATTGTATGTAAATTCACACTTATTGACATTTTTCAGTAGTTGGTGTTTCTTTAATGTCTCTAGCACCTTCATCAAATGTGAGACAATAAAAAATGAATCTTAAAATGGTGCAATAATGTAGTTGGTGCATTACATAGACCAAATGGCATGATTACCCACTCATACAAACCTTTCTTGGTTTTAAAGGCGGTCTTCCTGACTTTAAGTCCAACTTGGTGAAGTATTTGGCTTGCTACAACTTATGTAAAATATCATCTATCCTTGGGTTGGGGGGGGGGCATAAATGTTATTGAGAGTAATTATTTTCAACGACCTATAATCAATACACATATTCCAATTCTCATCCTTTTTTGGCCTGATGATGATGGGTGACCCACATGGTGGGTTACTTGATCGAATGACACCATATTGTAGCAATTTCCAAAACTACTTCTCCACCTCTCTTGCTTCTATAATGCATTATTTTTGTAATCCAATGTTTGGAAACAAGGAGTCTGAGAACAGTTGGATCTCTTCTCCACTTTCCATCTTGGGCAGTAGCCCTTTCAGCTCCTGGAAAACACCTTATATTTCGGTAGCAACTCTTTAGGTTGTTGTTTCTATTCCTTAGTACACACCTCCAGGGATTACTTTACGCTCACTTACTCTTCTACATACTGATTTTCTCTTAAAAATAATAAAACATACTTCTTTCTAGAATTGATCAGTTTCTTGGCTTGGGAGGTGAGTTTGTTGTGCTTTCTTTCTCTGGATGGAAAATGGATGCAAGTACTAAGAAGTGAGACTTTTGGCTCGTAGATTTCTATAGTGAACACACCCTCTCTATTTTCTCTCTCCCTATCCACTCTCATCTACTCTACTCATCTATGGAATAAAATGCACTCAAATACAATGGAACCCCTTTTCCCCCTAGTGACATGGTTTTATCACAGCTCGATAGCCTACTAGTGGTTAAGTTTGACTCATTTAACTCTTAATTAGAATTAAAATATATAGTTTCTAGAGTATCCATCATCACGATCACATGACTAGCCCATTTTCCATGAGTAATGGGAGATGACATGGCATCCTCTCGAATCATGGTGGTTAAAATAGGAAGGTTAACTTCTAGGTGACATAACCATTGCATATCAACTCCGATTTAGGTGATTTTTGTGATGTTGGAAAGGTATATGTGTGTAGGATATAGCTATGTGTTTATGAACCTAAGTGAAAACTTTTTACACCCCTGAAAACAACATTTTATGCCTAAAACTTCTTTATGAAGGTTTCAGATGCTAATTTTCCAAACTAGGACCCACCCATAAAAATGGTCCCATCAGTTGATTCCTCCACTTTTTCCACTCTTAAAGCATCAATGGGGATGAAAAATAATTTAACAGACCCTTTTGTATCAATCTATAGCCCCACCAATATAAAAAACTTATTTTTATTCCCTCTTTTGCAAAAAATTCTTCTTCATTTCCTAGAGGAGACTTCATTTGTGTGCCTCATTTTTCCATTCCCCAAACCTTTTGGCACACCATCCTCACCCACCACACTAGTATTTTTTTTGCCTTTACCATTAATCAATGTCCACTCACACAATTTCCCTTTATTGTGTGCTAGTGATCCAGGTGGATATTGATGGTCACCCATCTCTTCCACATATTAAACGATTATTTTATCTTCTTAGCAGTTTTTCTATGGTTTTTTGGGTCCCAAAGTTCTAGGGTTATTTTGAGGCCCTAAATAATGTTTTTTGGTGATTCAGGGGGACAAGGGTTGACATGGCATAGACACAAGAAAAATTTATAATCCTTGGATAGTACTTTTCAACGAGTTATTGTGCACCCCAAACATACATTGTATGCAAAAGTTGCACCCCAAAATGTTGGTGTACTAACTAACCACATTGAAGCATGCGAATATTCTGGTGCTTCATCTTCCATGATTATGTTTTTGGACCCTATAATTTTTTATTTATGTTAAAATACCATTCTTTCTATCTCTTGTAATAGCTTTTGTGAGTGTGTGTAGCTGCCATATTTCTCTCTTCAGAGATATCTACAACATTCTAGCCAATTTGTGTTCTATAGTGTTCAGTTATTTTATTTATTAACAAAATTTGGATATTCACTATATTATTGTTCTCTCTACTATATTTTTATATGTGTTTTCCATTTCCGTTCCTACCTTTCATTTCATCTCTTATACAACCTGAACTAGTGGTATCAAAGCAGTCTACTCCTTGTTGTTTCCCAGTGCATGTCCTCGATGAGGTCAGGGTACAAAGAGTTGGGCCTCAAACTAGTTTCAGTTGGAAATCAATACTCTTGCAAACCTAAGTTCCTTTCCATGGTATAAGGAAAGAGAGATGATGGAAGAGGAGATCTTATCGAATCTATTATCCTCCACAGTGTCCTAAGGCTGAGAATGGAAACCGAAGGAGGTAACCTCGAACCACTTAGGATTTGGTAGCTAGCCCTACCAAATCAGAGAGGGATATCTCTGTGATCTTACAACCAACAAGGTGACTCAAGAGGGTAAAAATATATTAGGCTAGGTATTGAGCTCTAGGGTTTTGAAATTTAGGGTTTTAGCTGGATCAGGAGGACAGGTCAAGGAAACTAGGTCATATCTAAAAGATTTCAGTTGGAGGGATACAAAGGGGCATGGAAGGTATATTCTATGATACTTTGAGGTTGTCAAGTGTAGTGTAGGGTGGAAAATCAAGGGTTCAAAATGAGCATGACAAGCATGAGTTCATTTATCAGAAGATGAATAACATAAACATGAAATTCCTACCAAAATATAGCATAAACCTGAAATTTTTGTTTGACAACTTATATGAAGATCATCGAAAGAAAATATATGGAAAGAATAAGAAACAAGCATTCATGAAATTGATTTAAAGAATAAAAACACTGCCACAAAATCACACCACATGAATCCCTATATAATAGCTGCAACTGGCCTTGTATTTCTACAAAGATAAATTGTACACAAAGCTCCAAGCCTTCTACTCTCTGATTTCCAAGACTTGAATCTAACTGAAAACAAGTTACATATAGAAAAAAAACCATCTTCCCCTCTCTCAGGGGTTGAATCCCTCATGATAGGAAAAATTTACACAAATTTCTCTAACCAAACATAGGACTAGGGAGGTTAAAACAAACTCTCCTTTTAGCTAAGAGAGGAGAATATGGATGAGAAACCGAGTTTGATTGATAAAACTCGAAATTTTGACCTCCAGGGAAAAGCGTAGCAAATCCTGAGAAAAGTGCAAGGCCATCATAGAAAAGTGCAGCGCTAACCTAGAGGGAAGATTTGACTGACTTACAGTGCTCCAAATCCTAATCTGAAGGTATCATTGGAAATATTAGAATGTCTAGTTGTCCATAGAGTCCTTAAACAAGAAAAACGACCTCTCCAAGGTTGAGAAAACTGGATTCTCCTAAGGTCACTCTAAAAGCCCAGTGCCAGAGTGAAAACAGTGGGAGAAAGTGGTTTTTAGTATGTTTTTGGAATTTTTATTACAACCAGAAGGTTGAATTGGCACACAAAATAGATGGCTGATATTTTAAAATCACAAGTTGTCCAGACATATAATTTTTTTGTGATTTGGAGCCCTCACGGAAAAGCTTTTTGCTATCATGAATTTCCTGTTTTAGCCAAAAGTCACAAAATTTTCAAATTTTTCAAAATTTTCTTCAAAAATGGTCCAGAATTGCCCCTTTAAGTTGTAAAATGATGTGTTAGGAAATGAGAGAGGCCTCAACCAACAAATCAACCTTATCTTTCTTCCTTTTCTTAATTAGGGTTTTCCTCAATTTCCTTTTCAAGTTTTTGACCCTGATCTGTGAAATTTTGTTTCTGGTACAGTAATGCATTGCCATGTGCCTTTGCCGCTTGTTGTTCCTATTAGCCTTCTTGAGAAGCTTCTCCAAGTGACAATTTACCTTTTCAATCCAAAATTCCTTATCTTGCTCAATTTCTACTGCAATTACCGAGTGATGGAGATGGTTTAGTTTCTTGCTCTTCTTGCCTCTTGAGACCTCTTGTTCTTGGCCTCCTTGGTTTGATTTTCACTTCCTTATCCTCAAGCTGCTCAACATCAATCACTAACTTACCTTTTTCATCCTCCTTATCTAAATCTGCCTTGGGTTTGCTCAGCAAAAGTTGTTTTATTTGGAGCTTCCTGTTCTCCTACTGAAGAAATGTAATCATGAAATTAGCATTTTAAAGTTTTTCCTTTAGCTCTCTGATTTCAGCTTCTTTCTCCTTGATAACTTGCTTAGGTGACTTTTCCTCCTCATGCGCTTCTAAGTCTTCCATGTGAGTGTCAAAATGTACCTATTCTTCCTTTTGTAATGGTGCCTCATGTTGATATGTTGATGTCTCTTTTTCCACTGATGTAGGATGAGCCCTTTCATTAATGTTAGGAGCAAACATCAACCTTTTTCCTTTGGTATATGTTTTAGTCACCTCAACCCTAGGTGTTCTTGTTATAGGTATGCTTGTAGAACCAACTTCTTGTTGTCTTGGTGACGTCAAAGGTGTAGATTGACTGCTAGAATGAATTGGAGTAGGAAAAAGAGAGGATGACTGCATGAATCCATCCCAAGACAAGTTGACATGTGTAAGATGATGGAAAAAAATGATTTTCACCAAGCCATGATGGAACAATCTTGATTGATGATCTTTCCCTTTGCTATGTACTTTTTCTTGCATTTTAACCAAGCTTTTGTAGAGGTAGTGAGAAAGGTTAATAGGTTTAACACCTGTGAAATGCATTAGTAATCTAACATGGTACTGATATATCCTTCAAAACCTACCCTCACATGTGAAATATTTCATGATCATCTTCATGAGAGGGGCATACTTATCAATCAATTGTCTAAAAGGAAAAATATGCTTTGGATCATCTTTGTAAGGAGGATTCAAAAACATTTTGTAATTTTCAATATCTAGGTCTGTCCTTTTAAACCAGACCTCTACATGGCTAGGGATCCCAGTAGCTATGTCAATGGCCTCCGTTGAAATATTAAAAGCAACCCCTGCAATATTTTCCTTACCCGTCCTTAGATTGGTAGTAAAGGTGCTTGTTAATTTATCATTAAAACCAAATTCTTCAATCTTCTGGCAAAAAACAAGGCATCCTACATCTTGGAATGAATTCTTGAGAAATGGTGAAGACATGTTATATTGTACTCTAGTGGGTACATATCTGATAATATGACCTCCTTTATGCTTCCTGTGATCAGTGATCTCTCGATCCATGTGAAACCCTAGCTCACTAGGAAGGGGAATTAGGGTTTAGTTTTAGGAAAATAGAATTTGGGAGAGTTTTATGAATGGAGGGAAATGAAGGGGTCTGAGAGTGTCTAAATTATAAGGAAAATTTTGGGGGGTAGGGATAGATGTTAGGGAGTGTAGGGAGGTGAAAATTTAGGAAATGAGTGAGGGGAATGGGTATAAAAATGAAAATTACAGCCCTAGCCTAGAGAAAGTGTAGTGTAGGCTAGGGTTTGTACGAAAATGAAGGAAATGAGGGAAATGGGTGAGCGCCAGTCTCAAGGAAGGTGTATTTAAGGTGAGGGAGCATGTTTGAGCATTAATTTTAGAGTTTTTCACAGCAAATGGATCAAAAACACTATGAGACCAAAAGCGCAGAAAACCCTAAGAGAGGGTGATTTTCT